>JADBJO010023050.1:5000-10000 GCA_016801955.1 Conus betulinus
CCTCACACACCACTCTCACTTCTAATCTGGCACTGCACTGCGTTTTTAGGTTTTCCCCACACAGCACTAGAAGAGCACCAGTCAGAGCACTGACCCCACCCCCACCCCCACCCCACACCCAGTCAAGGCTGCACGGACTGTGTATCCACCCTTTGACCCAGCAGTCTTGCAGACAGGATCCCTGTGGTGGTACCCAAAGACCTAGATCCACATCACGGATCTGGAGGAGAACTGAACATCTTCGTCCTCAGGGTCACTTGCCGGCTGTCCATCCAAGCTCGTTCACCAGTTCCATCGTTTTTGATGTCATTTCACTGAGAGCAATGCCAATCCGTTCTCTGGCTGCGATCTGCACCAACAGTTGATAGCTTCGTCCTGGGACCGCATCTCACTGTTTCCAAAAGTGTTGTTAAATTTGAATCAGTAGGGGTTCTTTCTTTTCGTCAAACCGGTCAGTAACTGACATTTGAGACATAACCTCGTTTACACTGGTTAAAAAATGAGTAGATAGAAAGCGTGAAATAGAACTGCCATATGAAAACCAGAGGTTTTGTGGGGCACAGATGATCAAGTTCAGACATTCAACTAAACTAAACTAATCCCAGCGTTGTCACATCTTGCAACATAACATTAGTAGCAGAAAGAAAAAGCACAGTGTGTATCAGAGTCTGATTAAATTTTCTGTCTCCGAAGAGAAAAACACAACAGGATATACTGGGCAAGTACAGGTTGGAAGCAGTCCAATAACATGAGCTCCGAGGGTTTTGTCATGTTAGTCTGTGGTGAAAATCAGTTTTTGTGATCCTTGTCATTAGGTCATAACGTTGTTGGTCAAATAATTTGCAGTCATCGAGAAAATGTAGTTCGTCCTCAACGACGTGGCATGTTGTGCATAATCTGTTTTCTCTGTCAGTGTTGGTATAACGGCCCCTCTCAATTTGGAGTTCATGGGCACTTATTCGTAATCTAGTTAGTGCTCGTCTGCAATCTGTGTCAGTGTGTTGCTCCAAATAAGCCGCCTGTTTGTATTCGGTAGTAACTGTGGCATAAAATTTGAGCTTGGATGTGCTTTCGTTCTTTTGTTTCTTCCAGAACTCAATATAAAACGTTTCCAGCTTCGCATTGATTAGAAACTTCAGGCGAGTCACACTAAATGTACCTTGATTTTCCCAGACATGCTGTAATCCTATCGTTGACAAGGTTTGTCGTATAAAAACTTCGGCCATTTTTGCTTTCTTCGGTGCCCTGAGAGATCATTGACTGATAAATCTGTTGTTGATAAGAGTCTTGGTCTGACTCTAATATGTGTATCCAGAATGCGATAGTCTGGGTTATCACTTTAAAAGTAATCGGGAATCTCCCCAGTTCGCCCAAAACCGGTAAATGTCATTGCTTTTCTATGAACTCTTAATAATTGCCTGCAGAATTTAATGTGTGCGGTTTCATGTGGGAATTTTGTTTGCAAGACAGGTTTTGAACAAATGCTGCATTTTCTTTTCTTGACATATTTCATCTTTGTATTGGTAAGAGGATGGGAACCACACCTCCGACCCATATGTGAAGATGGGAGAGACTAATGAGTCGAATAGGGTTGTAACTGTTCTCATATTTACATTTTGACCATAAAACGTTCTCTTCAAGGTATGTGCGGCTTTATTCCCCTGTCTTGCTAAGTGTTCTTGGGCTTCTGTAAAATGTCCGTTTTTATGGAAAATGACTCCAAGATATTTATATTGATCTACTGTTTCAATTATGTTTTCACCGCAATTGAAGAATAGTGGTGCCTTTGGATCTGATTTGGTGAATACAACGACCTTTGTTTTTTCTCTGTGTTTGATTTTCATTTCCCCAGTCTAAACAGTAGTTGTGTAACTGGTTTAATTTACTCTGAAGTCCCTGTTTTGAAGTCGAGAGGATGGCTAAATCATCTGCATATAAAAGAGACACGGAATTTCGACTTGTTTTTGGTCAGAAATTCGTGGGGAATCATGGTCTCTCTGAGATATCCGACTATGTCATTTATGAATATGTTAAATAAGGTTGGGCTAAGGGTATTACCTGGAGAACACCTTTTTGTATTAATATTTCCTTAGTGAAACCAGATGGCTTCTTGTACAAACCGAAGCCCCGTTGTACATGTCCTGTATGTATGATTGGTAGCATTACCAGTTATTCCTGCTTGCATCATTTTCATCAGTAGGGCTTCGTGCCATATATTATCAAATGCTTTGCTGAAGTCAACAAAACAGCAGTAAAGCCTTTTAGTTCTGTCTTTTAGTACCTTATCAACTAGTTTTTGACAATATGAATATTTGATCAGTGGTCCGTGAACCCTTTCTGAACCCTGCTTGCTCCTTTGCAAAGAGGTGGTTGCCTCAAGATAATTCATTATCCTTTCATTCATTATGTTGCAAAACACTTTTCCAAGCGAACTATTCAAAGTTATGCCTCTGTAATTGTTGGGGTTGGACTGGCCGCCTGACTTATAGACTGGGACTGTGATTCCTGTTTTTCCAGAGGTCCGGGTATTTTTCTGATTTTAAGATTAAGTTAAACGCGTCTTTCAGAAGAGGAGCGATTTCAGGTAACATTGCTTTAGCATTTCGTTTCTAATTCCATCTTTGCCTGGGGATTTTTTTTTATTTTTCAGCTTCTGACAGCGTTCCTTACCTCCGTTTCTAGTATTTCATAATCTAACTCAGAATTCCCAGAAGGACGATTATTTGACCTCTTAAATGCTACTAACATGTCATCAACTGTTTGTTTTTCGTTTTTCCGCGATCTTCTGTTTCTCTCCTATTAGTGTGTTTTAAGATGTTCAAACCATTTGTGTTCGCGCTGAGACAATTTTCTTGACCATAGATTTCATGATCGTATGTTTGCAGTTCACGAACGGTTTTCCATATTGAATTGGGATCAGTTTTCTAGGGCTTCGTTTAGTGAATTAAAGGTTTTGTTCCGATATGTTTTCTTGGTGAATTAAGGAGTTTGTTCCCGTGCGTGCGTGCGTGCGTGTGTATGTGTGTGTGTGCGTGCCTGCGGCGTGTGCGTATGTGTGTGTGTGTGTGTGCGGGCAGGCGCATATATGTGAACACTAAAATGAGTGAAAAGAGAAAGCTCTCCCCCTTAATCACCACAACGCCCCTCTCTTTCCCCACCCTCCCCACCTGTCCTTTCACCACAACGTCCCCTAACTCAATCCCCTTCTCCCACCCCTCCCCATCAACAATATCTTCAGATGACATTGTGATGAAAGAGGAGAAAAGGGAGGAGACCGAGGGTTGGGGTGGTGGTGGAGGGGGGGAACCAGGACACGCACACCGAACAAAGCGGGGAGGCAAAACGCATCCGGTGTCATCGAGTGCAGGCGATAATGAGATCACCGAGAGATAGTGAATGATAGCGACAACAGAGAGAGGATGAGTAGGAGGGATAGTGAATGATAGCGACAACAGAGAGAGGATGAGTAGGAGAGGTAGTGAATGATAGCGACAACAGAGAGAGGATGAGTAGGAGAGGTAGTGAATGATAGTGACAACAGAGAGAGGATGAGTAGGAGGGATAGTGAATGATAGCGACAACAGAGAGAGGATGAGTAGGAGAGGTAGTGAATGATAGCGACAACAGTGAGAGGATGATAGTAGGAGAAGATAGGAGAGATAGTGAATGATAGTGACAATAGAGGATGGGTAGGACAGATAGTGAATGATATCGACAACAGAGGATGAGTAGGAGAGATAATGAATGATAGCGACAACAACAGAGGATGAGTTGGAGAGATAGTGAATGATAGCGACAAGAGAGAGAGGATGAACAGGAGAGATAATGAATGACAGCGACAACAGAGAGAGAGGTGAGTAGGAGAGATAGTGAATCATAGCGACAAGAGAGAGAGGATGAGTAGGAGAGATAGTGAATCATAGCGACAAGAGACAGAGGATGAGTAGGAAAGATAGTGAATCATAGCGACAACAGACAGAGGATGAGTCGGCGCTTGGTGATAACGATCATGGTCGAACATTAAACGTTACAGAAGACTGGATTGCCTATTGTCCACATGAGATCCGTATCCGTTTTTTTTGTTGTTGTTTTCAAATTTTGGTGATATTCTATTTTCTAAATCCTTTTTTTTTTTTTTTTCAAATATTAAAAGTGCCTTGCATCAGTAGTTTTTTCTTTTATTCAAATTTCTTTCTTTCTTTGTTTTAGCATTGATTTCTGTCCTTTGATGTGTTTGCTTCTCGTGTTTTAGTGTGCTAAAAGAATACTCATCCGAACCAGCCTTGAACTTGGATTCAATCCTCGCTCACCTTATGGGACAGGATGACTAAACAGTGGTAACAACAAGAAACAGTTCTCCGTGAGTGTTTAATGCACACATCTCAAAACGATCACTCCTGGTAAAATAACAGCCATACTTCAGTTGCTGGTCAAGCATGAATCAATTTTGAATCCAGAAAGATGATAATGACTCTCTCTCTCTTCCCCCCCCCCTTTTCTTCTCTCTCCCTCTGTTTCCCTCTCTCTCTCTTCCTCTCTCTCTTTCCCCCTCTCTTTCCTTCTCCCTCTCTTCCCCCCCCCCCCCCCCCCCCTCTCTCTCTCTCTCTTGTCAGTGTTAATCTGTCGGTTGGCTCAGCCAATTCTGAATAGACACTTATCTCCACGTTCGCATTAGTGCTTGACATTTGGATTACAGCTCGTAAACACCCTTATCACCCTGTCACGCCCCCCCCCCTCGCCTCCACCCGCTTTTCTAAGAGCTATGAAGAGAGAGAGAGAGAGAGAGAGAGAGAGAGAGAGAGAGAGAGTAGGTGTGTGTTTGTCAGAGTGTGTGTGCGTGCGTGCGTGTGTGCGTGCGTGCTTGCGCACGCGCGCGCGCGCGTGTATGTGTGTGTGTGTGTGTGTGTGTGTGTGTGTGTGTGTGTGTGTGTGTGTGTGTGTGTGTGTGTGTGTTCACCCTATCCACGTTCCCAGCATAGATTCCGCCTGATAGGTGGTGG
>JADBJO010023050.1:12500-27053 GCA_016801955.1 Conus betulinus
TCTTCACTGTGACCCGTAGTGCCTCCTGTCAGAAGCCTGTGGCACGTCCCCTTCAAGGCTACGAAGACGTGGCAGAATTTCCTCTGATGCTGGAGATGTTTTTCTCAAAGGTGACGTAGACTGGAAAATCTGTTCTGGTCTGTGCGAAATCCAACCCATTCCTCGGCAGTGATGGCGACTGCTTGTGATTGTACTCTACTCACAATGATTTTGAGCATAAGTTGCTGGCGTAGCTCAAACTTACAGTCGGTAGTTTTGACAGTGCTGGGACTTTCTTTGTCGTGAAGGGTAACGACTAGTGATGGGGATCCATGGCGCGGGCCACTCCCAACTGCACCAGATGTTGCTGCAGATGGCACTCAGGTTATCAGCAACTGCATCTCCGCCGCCATATTTCAAAAGTTCTGCAGGGATGTTGTCGATGCCTGCAGCCTTCTCACATCTCAGCGATTTCACCGCAGTTACGAATCATCCTCATCGATGACTCTTGTTTTGTAAGCACACCTGAATCTCTTTGCGCTGTGTTTGTTGCAGAGATCCGAGCAACACTCAGTCCACTTTTTACTGATGTCTTCTTCCAGCTGGGTGGCTCAGAACAGACAGATTCAAATCATTGGAATGGGTATATACCGGGTGGCTCCTACAGATACGAATCACCTGAACAGGACTGTGCAAAGTGGCTCCGAAGAGACGAGACAAAAAAGAAATGAAATGTGACTATGCTAGATGGCTCCATACACGCAGATTCAAATGAACAGAATGGGACTAGGCCTGGGAGACCTGAAGAAGATAGATCAAATCGAACAGAGCCAGACTGCGATAGGCCTCTTCAAAGAAACAGAATTAAAATGAATGAATGGGACTATGCTGGTTGGTTCCAAGCAGACAGATTAAAATGAATGCCATGGGGTACGCTGTGGTTCTACGCACACAGATTATAATCATGGAATAAAAATAGAACTATGGTAGATGGCTCCAAACACACACGTTAAGCGACTGTAATGGGACTGCGCTAGGTAATTACAAGCAGTCGGATTCAAATGGACGGAACAGGAGAATGGTAAGTGGTTGCACGTCGACCCATTAAAATGAACGAGATGAGGCGATGCATGGTCGCCCCAAGCAGTCACGCTGAAGTGAATGAATGGGGACTATGTTCGGCGCCTTCCAGCAGACATGCTGAAGTGAATGAAAGGGGGACTATGTTCGGCGGCTTCCAGCAGACACGCTGAAGTGAATGAAAGGGGACTATGTTCGGCGGCTTCCAGCAGACACGCTGAAGTGAATGAAAGGGGACTATGTTCGGCGGCTTCCAGCAGACACGCTGAAGTGAATGAAAGGGGACTATGTTCGGCGGCTTCCAGCAGACACGCTGAAGTGAATGAAAGGGGACTATGTTCGGCGGCTTCCAGCAGTCACGCTGAAGTGAATGAAAGGGGACTATGTTCGGCGCCTTCCAGCAGACACGCTGAAGTGAATGAAAGGGGACTATGTTCGGCGCCTTCCAGCAGACACGCTGAAGTGAATGAAAGGGGACTATGTTCGGCGCCTTCCAGCAGACACGCTGAAGTGAATGAAAGGGGACTATGTTCGGCGGCTTCCAGCAGACATGATGAAGTGAATGAAAGGGGACTACGTTCGGCGGCTTCCAGCAGACACGCTGAAGTGAATGAAAGGGGACTATGTTCGGCGGCTTCCAGCAGACACGCTGAAGTGAATGAAAGGGGACTATGTTCGGCGGCTTCCAGCAGACATGATGAAGTGAATGAAAGGGGACTATGTTCGGCGGCTTCCAGCAGACATGATGAATTGAACTGGGCTGTTCCGGGAAATCCATCCGCCGAAAGATGGCGTCACTGGTGAGTTCAACTGCCTGAAAGGTACGGATGGTTGATCGAACGAGTCTTGTTTTTTTTTCATTCAGAGGGACAGGAATGAGCATGATTGATGGAATGAGTCTTATTTTTAATTCAGAGAGACAGGAATGAGCATGATTGATGGAATGAGTCTTATTTTTAATTCAGAGAGACAGGAATGAGCATGATTGATGGAATGAGTCTTATTTTTAATTCAGAGAGACGGGAATGAGCACATAAAGACTTCTTTAATTCTACCCTCAACAACAAACCAAGAAGTATGTGCTCCTAACATATCAATATACAAATTAAACACCAACGCAGTATGTGAAATATTAAAGTATACCAAAATGTACACATAACCCATACTCCAAAAGCAACGTTCAATGCATGAAAAGGTATATCAATGAATACGTTGGGCAATGGAGCAGAAAGTATCAGAAAAAGAACGAGAAAGAGGCGGATGGAGAAGAAGAGGGGAAAGAAAGATCGGGGGTGAGGGGCGGGTTGGTTGTGAGGCACAGGGAGGACTTAGAACATTACGACACAATTCATTACTAAGTTTGATGGAGTGAATAAGAATGAGCCTAACATCCATAATAAACTGAAAGAAAAAAAAACATATATGGGACAATATAAAGATGGGGGAAAAGGAAATGAGAGAGAGACAGACAGACAGAGAGAGACAGACAGACAGACAGACAGACAGACAGATAGACAGACAGAGAATGACATCAACGAAGTATACGATTACAATATGTTACGAAAAAGGCAAGATTATACTGCAATAAATGAACTGGATTACAATATGTGTACACACACACGATAACGTCATTTCTGATGTGCTGATGTATTCAGGATAGTAAGCAATGTCAAGAGGGAAATCCACACAAAATAAGACAGGTCAAATGATAGGTAGGTGCATTGCTTTGTGATGGTTGATATTTGGTTCAATTATGGTCATATTTCAAAAGCATGTCACACCTCAAAACACGTACAACGATTGCAGACTGTTTAGCCAGAGATTTCTAATTGCGGCGTGTAACCCATTAGTCCCACCCTACCTCCTACCCACCCAATCCTTCCATCTGCCCCCCCCCCCCCCCCTCCTTCCTCCCCCTGCTCACTCCGCCAGCCAAGCAAACAGGCGCGCACGGTTAACGATCTACCAACGACGCCTTTAGTGTTGACTTTTCCGCCCTATTCCTATCACACAGCCTCCCTTCCACCCCACCCCACCCCACCGCCGCCGACCTGCCTTCTTCCCTCCTCCTCCCCACGTATCCCCCATTCTTCGTCGTCCTAGTATGAAAATATTATGTAAATACAAGAAAAGGTCACCTAGTTCCTCTGATGAATGGAAGGGATATATATTTTCTGTTATTTTGACCTGTTTAACAAGCCTTTCTTTTCGAGTGTTCAGGGAGTAATAGAGATGGGGAATGTGTATTTGTGTCCGCGTGTCACTGAGGAAGGGGAAGAGAGGGGTTGAGGGAGCACGTGCATCGGAAGTGTGTGTGTGGGTGTGGGAGGGGGGGGGGAGGGGAGAGGGCGCGCGCGCGCGCGCGCGCGTGTGTGTGTGTTGTGTGCGTGTGTGTGTGTGTGTGTGTGTGTGTGTGTGTGTGTGTGTGTGTGTGTGTGTGTGTGTGTGTGTGTGTGTGTGTGTTTACGTGCCTGTGTGCGTGTGTGCGTGCGCTCGCTCTGTGTGTGTGTGTGTGTGTGTGTGTGTGTGTGTGTGTGTGTGTGTGTGTGTGTGTGAATCAACACCTATCTTGCCCAGAATTCGAGAAGATAAATGCCTCTTCATTTTCATTGTACTGAATGTTGTTTATCTTGCCTGAAGAAGACCTAACAGGTCGAAACGCTTCGCGTTTTGTCTTGTAATTTGTTTCTTCATGTTAACTGGTGCATTTACATTAAATTCTTTCAAAATTTCCTCACATGGATGGGCCAATAGGCTCCCTTAGACCAGCCGGGAAAAAATCGTCTCATTGAAAAATTAGGAACGCCTCGTACAGACGGGTCATGAAAGCCTTTCAAAGAAATGTCAGGAAAACCTTCACAAGGCCAAGGAACCTTCTCACAAAAAGGCCAGGACAGGTTTCTAAACGAATGGCCAGAAAAGCCTGTAAAAGAAGGGTCAGGCCGGAAAAGCCTTCATGGAAGGGCCATGAGAGACTCCGCGAGAAGGACCATGAAAGCCTCTCATAGAAAGGACATGAGGGTCTCTGATAGACAAGCCAGGAAAGCTTTTCAGAGAAAGTCAGGAAAGCCTCTCACAGAAGGGCCAGGATAGACAAGTCAGGAAAGCCTTTTCGAGAAGGTCGAGGAAAATCTTGCTTAGAAGGGCCAGAAAAGTCTCTATAGACAGGCCAGGAAAGTCTTATCTAGATGGGCCATGACAGTCTCTCATAGACTGGCCAGGAAAACCTTATCTAGTCTCTCATAGACAAGTCAGGAAAGCCTTATCTAGAAGGGCCAAGGAAGTCTCTCTCATAAACAAGTCAAGAAAGCTTTAACTAGAAGGGCCAGAAAAGTCTCGTAGACGGGCCAAGGAAGCCTCTCATAGAAAGCTGGGAAAAGTCTTTCACAGAAGGGCCACGAACTTCTCTCAGAGACGGGACAGGAAAAGCTTTCATAAAAAGCCTAGGAAATCCTTTTACAGAGAAGCTAACAGAACCTTCCTAGAATGCCCAGTAAAGCCTCCCAAAGAATGAAAGGGCCTGGGACAAACTCTCACGGAAGGGCCAGAAAGCCTTTAACAGAAGGGCTTGAAAAATGGTAAGAGATCTTAGAGATACGTCAACGATGAAACATACAGCTTTTAGTAGAGATCGACTAAGCACCAAGACTGGGTTTGTATCAAAAAAAAAAAGCGGGGTAGGAAAACTGGAATGTTTGTCCATACCAGTTTAAGCCCAAGAATCACTGTTCAAACATGAACGGATTTTTGATTTCTTTCTCAAAATCGGGTGAACTATTAATATTCCGCAGCTCTCTTTCTTGAACTCGTCCCTAATGTTCACACACACACACACACACACACACACACACACACACACACACACACACACCGTACTGAACCTACTACCTGCTGCATACTAAGTACGTCTGAGCCAGTATCACCACACAATCGTGACTTGTCTATCGCCCGCAAAAGGCGACCGTCAGAAACACGTGGGCGGTCTGGCAAACAGTGGACATGGATATGTAGGCAAAACTAATATTTAGTCTTGATTCAAAATTCAGATCAAAGCAACTGGATATTTTGCTACTGTACACACACACACACACACACACACACACACACACACACACACACACACACACACACACACACACACAGACACACACACACACACACACACACACACGCACACATGCACACACAAAATCTCGCACAAAACCACACATATACAAAAGCGCGCGCACACGCGCTCAAAAACACACACACACAGACACACACACACACACACACACACACACACACACACACACACACTGACTGAATGGCTGATTGATTGAAATCTGTTCGTCGTCAGAAAAGCCATACCTTGTAGCAAGATATAGCAACAATGATAATAAAGCATCAACAGATTTCTGTGAAAAAGTACAACAAAAAAATATTGGTAAAAAACCACATTTTCAGCAAATTAAAATCCGACCAGGATCAGGACAACTCTCTCATCCTCTTTTTCCCTCCTCTAATATGACAACGGTCCAACCCCACTCCCTCATTACTCAGTTTCAAACATCACCTCTCTCTCTCTCTCTCTCTCTCTCTCTCTCTCTTCTCTCTCTCTCTCTCTCTCTCTCTCGCGCGCGCGCGCGCGCGCGCGCAATATCAAGGATTTAAACACGAGCGAATGTGGGTTCCTGTTTTCAGTATCTACAGAAAACATCCATTATGCGGCAATGTAATACTACATACGACGTGGGACAGATCCCGGTGGCTTCGCGCTGTTTGTTTTCTGGATTTTGTAGATTCCATCTCTGCTTCCGATCCCAGCTCTCCACATATTGCTTCTGTCCCAGACACACACACACACACACACACACACACACACCACACACACACACACACACACAGAATGTGTGTGTGTGCGCGTGCGTGGACACGTGTGTTGTGTGTGTGTGCATGCGCGTGGTGCGTGTGTGGGTGTGGTGTGTGTGTGTGGGGGGGGGAGTGCATTGTGTGTGTATCAGACAGACTGTAAGGGATGGGGGTGGCGGGAGTGAGAACTAAGGGAGGGGAGGGAGAGAGAGGAGGTGAAAGAAAACGAGACAAAAACACGAGGGCGTAGAGACAGTCAGTGTTCAGTTATTTTAGGAGTAAAAATGTAATCAATATATGTAAGGGAGATAAAGCTGAGAGACAGGGAAAGAAGACAGAGCACCGAGAGAGAGAGAGGAGGAGAGGAGAGAGGAGAGATGGGAGAGAGGAGAGAGCGAAACAGGGTGGGTGTGTAACGCTCACAAACAGGAATGGCATCGAACACACACACACACACACCACACACTACACACCACACACACACACACACACCCACACACAACATGCATACTGAGAGGTGAGAGGGAGAGACAAGCAGAGAGAGACAGTGTTTGTGTGTTTGTGTGTGTGTGTGGGTGTGTGTGTGTGTGTGTGTGTGTGTGTGTGTGTGCTGTGCGTGGGTGTTGTATGTGTGGTTGTGTGTGTATGCGCGCGCGGCGCGCGCGCGCGCGGTGTGTGTGTGTGTGTGTGTCGTGTGTGTGTGTGTGTGTGTGTGTGTGCCAGCCGCGTGCGCGCGCGGCCCGCCCAACTATGTGTGTGTGTGTGTGATGTGTGTGTGTGTGTGTGTGCTGTGTGTGTGTGGGTTGTGTGTGGTGGTGCAAGCGGTGTTTGGTTGTACAGGTGTGTCTGTGTGTGTGTGCGTGCCTGTGCGTAGTGTGTGTAATGTGTGTGCGTGAGTGTGTGTGTGTGTGTGTGGGTGTGTGTGTTGTGTGTGTGTGCTGTGTGTGCAGTGTGTGTGTGTGTGTTGTGTGTGTGTGTGGTGGGTGTGTGTGTGTGTTGTGGGTGAGTGTGTTGTGTGTGTGTTGTGTGTGTGTGTGTGTGTGTGGGGCGGTGTGTGTGTGTAGGGTGTGTGTTGTGTGTGGGTGGTGGGGGGGGTGTGTTGTGGTGTGTGTGTTGTGTGTGTGTGGTGCGCTCACCACCGACTGGGACAACGAAACAGACAGCCCATAGCAGCGATAAAGATCAAGCTAGGCGACTGATTTACTCCACCCAACACGAAGGAGACACGGTGGGCGGGTAATTAATTGGGCAAGGTAAGGTGGGGGTGTGGGGGGTGCGGGCACTTTGACTTGAGGTGCTCTTCACTTAGGAAATTATGCAGGAGCGCCGCAGGCAATCGTTTAACTTTGGTACATGCCTTATCTTTCCGGCTGTCTTTTACTCCTATGAGAGGGCGATCAAGCTCAGCGGCCAATCTTTCAGTCGCTTGATATCGGGGCACTCTTTTCGCCCTCGAAACTTGTCGCCGTCCACCGACAGTCAGGTCACCTTGGTTGTGTCTGGAATTTGTTTTGTGATTTACTCCGGGCTCTTCACTCTTTCTCACTTGGTACAAGGTTTTTAGGTCTTGTTTATAAATCCTAGGATCGTGGGTTCAGATTTTTCCCGGCTTGCCAAACACCGTCGCTTCCCCTGCCTTTTGCACCGGTTCGTCACTGGCTACCTGTGTCCGTCAGGAACCGCTAACCGGCGGCAGAAAGAGAGGGTGGCTCCGGCTTTATTATGTGCCCCCTACACATCGTGATCCTTGACTGTCACTGCACTACCAGCCGACGACTACGGGAGATTTTTTTTCAGGTACAGAACAGCTTTTCTTACGGCCTCTCTCCGTGCCCACCTAGGGTTCTCCGTGCACTTCTCTCTCTCGCTCTTCTCTCTCTCTCTCTCTCTCTTCTCTCTCTCCCCCACTCACACCACCCCCACCCCCCCCGCCCCCCGCCCCGGCAGCACGCACGCACGCATAACACACACGCTGCACCAGACCCACACATCCGCCCAGGATTTGTATGCTCCGTGACGCGAGGAGACGAGCGAGTAACGGCACAAAAGGAAAGCGCCAGCCGGCATGGCTTGGACCGAATCCTTGTGTTTGTAGAGTAGTGTCCGGTATTTGCCGTGCATTTTCCCAGATTCATCCACCGGCCTTCCCTCCCCTCTTCCCTTTCCATTGCCTCTCTCCTCCCCCTTTACCCCCCTGCCCCCCCTCACCCCTTCCCAACCCCCCCCCCCCCCACCACTCCCCCCCCCACTTTTCCGAAACCCGGCCACGGGCCCACAACGCGTGGCACAGAAGCGAAGAGAGCCCGAAAAACGGTGTGCCAATGGGACTACCGTTTGATGGTTTCCCAGCCCTCCCAGCAGACTCAGCCCCGCTATGGCCTTTCGCGATCGCAGTCCGGGACGGGCTATACTAACAGACAGCGTCAGCGTCGCTACCCCCTCCTTTCCCCGGGCCTTTGCACACGACACCCAACAGACCCGACAGCCCGACCAAACAACTGTGGGCAGACGGGAACAGACAGATGGACCCGAACGCAGCATCCCGAGCCACGCACTGGAGCACAACACGGCAAAAAACAAACTAGGGCCAGGCCCCAGACTCCCCACCCAACGAGTTCCCTGTAACCAACTGCTCCTTCAAGTGAACGTTAGCGGGGGTGATGGCACCGTTACTTCTTTCCACCCATTGCAGCCTAGTATGAACCGTCCTCCAAGACATGCTGCTACGGACCGAAACATGGAACCTGCTGGCGTTCCCGTCATCGGCATAACGGAACACGCCACCCTTCAAACCCCCTTTCCGCGCCCCCCCCCCCACCCTTTCCCCCGGCGCCTTGTTCTTGGAACACACAATCCACCGTTTTGTGTTCTTGGCTCCGGGTCACGCCAACTCTTAAAAAAACACGGGCAACACAAACCCACTCCCCTTCCCTCGCATGAGCGACCACAACACCGCTGCGCGGCCTCTGTGAGTGCGGGTATTTTTGGTTTCCACTTTAAATCGCGCAGTATCCACCACCCACACACAGTGCCACCCACCGGTGTCCCCCCTCCCCTCCTTTCCGACCGACGAGGAGAATGTCACAGCCTTGCCCCACGCCGTCCCCCCCCTCTGTACGATGCAACATCAGGGCGTTCCCAAATGACGCACCTCCCGACCCTGTCGGGCATCTGAACCACCGCCCACCCCCACAAAACAACACTTGGTACTGCGTTGATGGGGCCTCGGTTGGACTGCTGGGCAACCCCAGTAAAGCTGAAGTCTGTCTTCCCCACCACAGCCCGGATCCTCCTCCTGCGCCGCGCCACGACCCCCCGACCATACCTGCCCCGACGAGCCCGGCGCGATCTGTGCTGTCTACCCTGCCCTACTCCCTACTGATCCCCTCCTCCTCCTCCCCCCCTCCTTCCCCTCTTAGGTCGATTTCCTGTTGTCCCCCTTCCCCCTGATCATCTGATCCTTCTGGCGCTTTCCTCTTACGTCCACATCAGCCCTTACCAATACCGCCCTCTTACCGCACGGCATGCACCCCTTCCTCCCTCCGTGGCTCACGGGGGCCAGGCCTCCCGTGGGAACGTCGCGGGCAGGGTTCTGTCTAACACTCCAGACCCCCCCCCGCACCCGCCTCCGTTCAGCCCCGGCCGCGGCACCTGCGGTTCCGATGCTTTCCGCTCGAGCTCTAGGTCGTAGCACCCGCTGAGTGTTCCCCCTGCTGCCCCCCCCCCCCCCCCCCCCTCGTTTACCCCTCTTCATACTTCTTCACCCATAAACTCCATCATCCTATTCCCTCCCCCCCCCCTCTCCCGCTCCCCGCCCCTTCCCCCTTTTCTGTCCCCCCTGCCTTCCCCCCCCTCCCCACCCAACCCTCCCCTGTTCCGGTCTCCCCCATTCGTTGCCGCACGTGCGTGCCGCCCCCCCCATGAACGAATGGCGCGGGAGCTGTAGCGCCTGCGCCGGCTCCGCTTGCCGCGGCTCCTCGTGAGTGACGGGGTGGGCACGCCCTCCATCCTCCCCGCCCACCGAGGCCCCGGGACAGCCAGGGACCCGACAGGCGCTTCCCCCGCAGGGCTGTCTCCTTTCATGCCCGTGGACCGCCGGCCGCCACATCACCTGCCCCACCACGTCGAGGCCGGCTTATGGTGTGCGGCGGCCTGGGGCAATGGAGGAGGGGCGGGGGGCAGAGGGATGCGGACCGGCCAATGCCCTGCCCCCCCATTCGCGGAAAAGAAGGGAGCAACCGCGCGGGGGGCACAGGCAGCCGGTGCCGCAACGGAGGAACACGGGGCCACCACGGGGGGCCCATCAGCCCGCCCGGCCAGCCTGTACGCACCACCGCCAAGCCGACGCCAAAGCCCCCGGCCCCGCCCCCCCCCCCCCACCCCCCACCCGCCCGGCGGCACAACGACAGAGTGACTACAGCAACCAGACCGAAAAGAGTAGGACACAACAAACTACCCCGCACCCCCGCCCGACCAGCGGCCCCTTAGCCCCCGGCACTCCCACCGACGTGACACAGACGGAGAAAGGGACCGAAAACACAGCCACGCCCTGACCCAGATTTCTCACATGGAACGCTACCGCGCCAACCCCCCTTCCGCACGAAACCCCACGGCCACTGCAGGAAAGGGAACACAGGCAGCCAGGCCCGGTCGTCCCATCACTTCCTTTGCAGCGCGGCGGAAGAGATAAGCAAGACTGCCAAGTGACCCCGTACCCCCGCTCCTGGCGTTCCTCCGGGGTGGGGCTATGTCTTGTGTTACCCTTCTTTCTGCCCGTTTGGCCCCGGACGTGCTGGACACACATATACGCCCACCTCAACTGCCGCACCGCCGTGCCCGCCCTGCCCCTCCGCACGCATCGCCCACACGCCCTGCCGCGCGCGTGCACAACACACACACACCCCCCCCCCACCCCCGCCCCCCACCCCGAGGGCTGCCTTGCTCTTTCTCGAACCCCCAAAAGTCGGGTTGTCTTTACTGCAGGGCAGGGAACAAGTTCGTCCTGCACCGTTTTCCCCCCACTGACCGTTTTCTGCGCTCTTATCCGTTTGTCCCCCCGTGGGCGACCGCTCTACTGCCGAGCCTTTTCTGGGTCCCGGTGTTTGCCTCACTGTCGCGTGTTGTGCCTGCCCATCGCCGGGTTATACCGGTTCGCGTGACTGCTTTGAGTGTTTGCACCTTTGACCCTCCGTCTTTTTTGATTGCTGCTTCTGCCGCCACCGTCAAGTTTTCCTTTTCATCGCATCTTCTTTACTTGTTCATTTTTTTTGGCAGCTACTTCCTTCACCTTTCTTTCTTTTCGTCTCTGTTCTTTTCTGGCTGCTTGTGCACGGCTCTTTCCATTTGTTCTGTGCTCCTTGGTGAGAATTCCCCCGGCTTCTGGGCCCCGGTCTCTTTTCCTTGCTCCCCTGGTTATCCCTCTTCCCCTCGGTCCAGCGGCGGCCACCCACAGTCCCCCGGTGTAAAAATCGACGTACGCCGATTACCTTCCTTGCTTTTTCCCACCACCCGCATTCGCCTGTGTGTGACATCTCGTGCTGTTTGTCCGATCTTTTTTTTTCCGTTGTGTGCCGCACTCCCGTTTATTTTGCTTTTACGTGTTCCCACGATGACAGCACTGCGACCTTTCCCCGATCCTGTTGACGCCTGCCTTTCCCTTTCCCCTCCTGTTATGTCTCGGCGGTCGCTCCCACCAACATATGCTCCCCCACTATCATTGTGCGGTAGGCCCCTCGCCTAATTAAACCTCATTATCACTCCCAATTCATCCATCCTCCTCCCCCGCCCCGTTCTGTATTTTGTCACCCCACTGTCCCACTGCTCATCCGTTCGCGTTTTTCACCAGTGTTCTCCCTTTCTCCACGGAGCCGTTCTACTCCCTGTCCACCCATTTCCCGCTTTATCCTTCAAACAACTTTGTTGCTGGCCCTGCTGGAATCCTCCCACACCAACCCCCCCCCCACTGATTCCCGGCCCACGTGTCACCTTTGTCGCACCTCTGTCTGCTTCCTCAAAAAACCTCCACTGAAATGCAACGTCCCTTACTACACCACCCGTCCCCGAACTTTCGTCTGGCCCTCCGTTTCTGGTGTGTCGGTCTGTCGTGCTCCTCTGCTCCCTTCCGCCGGTCTCAATCTTTTTTTTCCCCTTGACGATGGAATTTAGTCGACGGGTCCGGCCCTCTGACCCCCTTCCAGCCGCACCTTCGCCCTGTCTCGGCTCCTCCCCCCCCCCCCCCCCGCTCCGGCCCCGTCCATTAAATATGGAGATACAGGGCCCGAAACGTCGCAGCCCCCAATAGATCGGAGCCGGATCCGACTACCCCCCCTGTCCCTGCGCGTCCCGCCGAACTGTGAGCAATTTTAATCCTCATATTTGTCCGCACTGTTGTACCATTTCATCACGTTGCCACTATACCAAGCCCCCACTGTGCAGTTATCTCCCACGCGTTGGCCACACTATGACGACCCGCGCCCCGTTTGGACAGTGAGCCCTGCGCCTTCACAACTTTGGGTATCATGTGCCGCACCTGTGCGATTTATCTCCCGTGCCCACGGTGCCGCTTGTATATCAGGGCCGAAAACTCTGCCCCCTTATCTCATGCCTGCCTGTGTGCCCTTCTCTCCTGTCCTCCCCTCTGCAATGTGTCATGTGCTCGAACCTGGGCATCTATATCCTGTCATGGTGTGCATCTATCTCATGTCCTAAACTGTTCCGTTCATATCACGTCCTTTCAGGATACCCCAAGAGTTTACAACGAGCCTGGTCACTCGGTTTGAGTTACTTTATGGCTTCTCCCCTGCCAACCGTTGTACGAATTTGGTCCATCTTTGATTTTCGTCAGGCCCTTTCGCTGTCCTCGTCTGATGTTCATGGCAAAAGTTGTCGGGCCTATTCGCGTCATCTATCATGATGCTGTCCTGGCAAAAGTCTTCAGGGCGCTTTCGCTGCATCTGTCGTGCGCGTCCTGGCCCAGTCTGTCAGGGCGATTTCGCTGTCCTCTGTCGTGATGCTTGTCAGGGCAAAGTCTGTTCGGGCGAATTTTCGCTGTCATCTATCATGATGCGGTCATGGCAAGTCCCTGTCAGGGCGATTTCGCTGTCATCTTCATGAAGCTGTCATGGCAAAGTCCTGTCCGGGCGATTTCGCTGTCATCTGTCCATGCTGCCTGTCATGGCAAAGTCTGTCAGGGGCAATTCGCTGTCATCTATCAGGATGCTTGTCAGGCAAAGTCCGGTCAGTGCATTTTCGCTGTTATCTGTCCCTTATGCTGTCATGGCAAAGTCTTGCATACCTTGCCATTCTTCCTTTACATTTGTTTGCCCATTTTGTTATGTGCTCTCCCGGGCCCGGGCAAACTAACCTTTCTTATGACACGCATAGGAACTTTCTCTATCTCCTCTCTCTGGGTCTCCCCCCCCCCCCCCCCACACACACACACACACAACAAACTGGACACTCACCCATCACCATACAAACGCAACGTCCCTCGCGGCGCGCGCGTGCCGCGCGTTCCACGACACACCAACACACACACACACACACCAACACACACACACACAACACACACGACCCCGCGTCGGCGCGCGCGCGCGGCGCGTGCGCACACACATAAGCACGCAGAAACAACACACACACACACATCACACACCACACACCGCCCACATGCGGCCATACACCGAGCAGAGGCTGGCCCCCAGTTTCAATGTCGGCAAAGGCGACGGCGACCGGTCAAGGGCGGGTGGACCGTCCACGGGGAGGCGCTGTGTCCAAAGGGGCCGCCCCACTGCCCATCCCCTCCGCTCAGGTTGTGACCACGTCCCCCAACCACGATCAAGGCCACCCCAGGTGGCTGGGAACTCTCTCACCACCACCCGTTGGGGTTGGATGGGGTGAGAGGATTGGGAGAACACAAACGCCACGGATTAAGTCTTTTCTTGATAACTGGCTCTTTCACCTTTTGAGGATAGTTGAACTGTGCATAATCTAGTTCGTTCACACAACCACTACTACAATACCAGCATCATTACTGCAGCTTCGCAGTTAGGCATGCACCATCCCCACGGCTGTCATTACGTTAGATACTGCATCAGCATCACTATCACCACTTTCGTAAAAATAACGCCTCCGACATGACCAATCGCAACATTCATCACAACACAAAATGCTATAATGATGATGAATATGATGATGGATGAATATGAATCATAATATGACTATAAATGAAATATGCTAGATGAGGATGATGATGATGAATGCTGATTATGCTGATGATGATGATGATGCTGAGGCTATCATCCATCATCTCATCATCCTCATCATCATTCATTCATCATCATCATCATCATCATCACATTCCTCCATCCATCATGATGTTCACTGGTGGTAAGAGTTTGCTAAAGTTTAGACCCTGTGTTGAGTCTTCTAAATGATACTATTAGTATCCGAAATGCAATATTCCTGGGCGCGAGGAAAGCAGGAAGGACAGCCTTAAAAATCCAGAAGGAAACATACAAAATGGCAGACTTTCGATTCAAAATTACAAACGGCGCCGCCGGCTCTATCTTCGTCCTCCCCAAAGTCACCGGCGTTTTTTCCCTTTCGTTCCCACCCCCACACACACACACCCACAACACACAACCA
>JADBJO010023051.1:0-5000 GCA_016801955.1 Conus betulinus
GAGTGGTGCAGGACTAATGACCCTGAGAGAGCATGGATGATGGGGCAGCCTCACGAGACAACTGAGTCAGCTCGTTTGCACTTTCGAACGGAACAAAATCCAATCTGTGTGTAATAGTGACTTGGTGAATAGATGAGAGCCATACTGCACAGACGGGAGCTTTCTGTAATGCACTTACACCAAAAGCAAGCTAAGAAGCACAAGTTTCTGTGTCCCTGAAGTAGTTTCTTTAGTTGAAAGTTAATGTGCTTTCTGCACATAATTAATGACAGATGTGAGCTCTTCTGACAAATCGTTGTCTGCTGCACTTCAGTCCCAGTCGCCTGCTGTTCAAAGAGTGGCATCTTAATTTACGCTGTGGATGCAATTACGAAGGCTGAAGCCGAATCCTCCGTGAATGCAGAATGGTATCTCTGAGTGCTGTGTTTTGTGGATAATTCACACAGATGGCGCCAACATTTCTGAGACAGTTTTGAGCTGGGCCATGCGATGAAATGAATATACAAAGAAAGCACCCTCACAGAAAAGCTTTTCATGAAACACAATCAAATCATCATCTCCTTGCTATAATTCCCCGAGTTGATCATGTGATGGGTGTCCTTATGTGGTATTTGATACTTTGACCTGAAAACAATAAAAATTCCTGAGAGCTGCAAAAAAAAAAAAAAAAAAAAGAAAAAAAAAATCTTGGAGGAACTCAAACCAAAATACAAAAAAAAGCTGAATCGTTAGTTTTCTTCTTGTCAGTGTCATAAACCAACAGTATATTTTGATAATGATGCATGCAACAAACTCCCTGAATCTTACTATAAAGCTGTTCTTTCGTGTGTATTTTACTTTTTTCAATGCAGAATTTAGGCTTTTTTCTCACTAAATACCATTCTCAGCTACTACCATAGTAAGCACTGTGATATCCCAGCTTGTTACGACTTGGTCTAATAATATACTCAGAGGTGGAGATGGGGAAGGGGGAGGGAGAGGGGGGCATAGTTTGGGAGGAGGGTGGGGGATCAAGGTGAATCTCCAGGGGAGATATCTGAAATAAAGACGGCATGCATCAGCAGCGTTCACCTTTCTTTTACCTGCCTGTAGTTGCACAGGGGGTGTTTTGTCCTCTAAGCCCAAAACAGAGGGCATTTTGCCCGCTTGGCCTAAAACAGAATGCGTTTTGTCCCCCTAGGCCCAAAACAGAGGGCGTTTTGTCCCCTCGGCCTAAAACAGAATGCGTTTTGTCCCTTAGGCCCAAAAAGAGGGCGTTTTATCCCCTAGGCCCAAAAACAGGGGGCGTTTTGTCCCCTTGGCCCAAAACAGAGGGCGTTTTTATCCCTTGGCCTAAAACAGAATGCGTTTTGTCCCTTAGGCCCAAAACAGAGGGTTTGTTTTGTCCCCTAGGCCCAAAACAGAGGGTGTTTTGTCCCCCCTAGGCCCAAAAAACAGAGGGCGTTTTGTCCCCTAGGCCCAAAACAGAGGGCGTTTTGTCCCCTTGGCCCAAAACAGAGGGCGTTTTGTCCCCTAGACCCAAAAAACAGAGGGCGTTTTGTCCCCTTGGCCCAAAACAGAGGGCGTTTTTTATCCCTTTGGCCTAAAAAACAGAATGCGTTTTGTCCCTTAGGCCCAAAACAGAGGGCGTTTTGTCCCCTAGGCCCCCAAACAGAGGGCGTTTTTGCCCCTTAGGCCCCAAAACAGAGGGCGTTTTGTCCCCTAGGCCCTAAACAGAGGGCGTTTTGTCCCCTTGGCCCAAAACAGAATGCGTTTTGTCGCCTAGGCCCAAACCAGTGGGCTGTCTCCCTGCGGTGATTTGTTCCGCCCGATTCCACCCTACATCCCCGTTTTAACCCTCTCCTGCCCTCTCATCTACATCCCCGTTTAACCCTCTCCCTGCCCTGTCATCTACATCCCCGCTTAACCTTCTGCCTGCCCTGTCATCTACATCCCCGTTTAACCCTCTGCCTGTCCTCTCATCTACATCCCTGTTTAAACCCTCTCCCTGCCCTCTCATCTACATCTCCGTTAAAACCTCTCCCTGCCCTGTCATCTACGTTCCGTCCCCTCCATTGTAAATCAAAGAATTGAAATATACAACAGTTCATTGAATTTTTTTTTTTTTTTTTAAATTGTAGTGACATTCATGTCTTGAATTCAGGTGGGTGTTCAAACAATATCAATTTTTCTTTTAACAAAATAATTTTCTTGTATCAAACATAGACATGGTATTCAAATCTAGGACACTTGTTCAGAGCGAACTGAATGATATACCCCCCCACACACCACCACCACCCAAAAAAAAAAGAAAAAGAAAATCATACGTTCGATCCAACATTATACATAAGAATCCCCTAAAAAATACAAACACCCCTCTATAGAAAACACTACATCAAGTGATATGTTAATCTGGGCAATTGTTTTCAAAATACATGGTGGGGTACCGGAAGGAAAGAACAAAAAAGAAGATTGGAATAATTTTCACGTGTCTTGTACAAATACAAAAATTACGAATGTTGCCATTTACACGCAAAAAAAAAAAAAGTAAATTAAAAAATGTAAGTATACAAAGAAAGAAAAACGAATAATAAAAAAAATTAATAGATAGATGAATAATAAAATATAAACGAATACATAAACAAACACATGAATAAATAAATGCATAAATGATTAATCAAATAAGTGAACAGATGATAAAAAAGAAGTTTGTTAACTCTATGCACAACTAAATAATTATGTGGAATGTGTGTGAACCAGTGCGCTCGTGGGCGTACGCGTATGTAGAGGGAGGAGCAAGAAGAGGGGGAGGGGGGGCAGAAAGAGCAGGTGGGAGGGGTTGGGACACAGGTCACAGCGGCAGGGGGACGAATCAGCAGTCTACTGCTCGCCGCTTATGGCTGGGTGGTGGTGGTGGTGGGAAGCATGGGGAAGGGGGGGGGGAAACAAAACAGCGAGTGGAAAGAGGTGAGGGTTTGCTCAGGAGAGGGGAGAGGGGGGCAAAAGAGATGGGTTACCTGGACAGAGTGTGGTGGACTTTGGACTGCACAGAGACACTTGTCAGCCGCGGACTACGAACGGGCTCAGCGGTCAGTCCCTAACGAGTGGCATGGCTGGGACGGTGGTTCGTGCCTTACTTTCTGCAGTTTCCCCAGTTCTTTCTTCGGTCCCTAACAAGAACTCTTGGGTTCACCATAGCTGACATGCTAAGATGTTTTAGCATGTGGCCGTTTTCAATCCAACTTATCAATCAGTATCATTTACAGCTGCCAATGGATTACAACAGATATTATCGTGACTACATTGCAGACAAAAACGGTCAGACACTCAGAGACGTGGGTACAAAAACATTAAGAGTGTGAACAGCTGCTGCGTATGTTTACGTATGTATTGTGTCACTGGTTATTTCAATTACTCTAAAAATATATGGACAAGGTCTAAATGAGTTAATCCGGTTCAGCTGATGTCATCACAATCTCTAGTACATTTCAGTTGAATGAGCTATTTAAATGTCTTAACAAGGCCCCCACAGCCCATGTGAGTATCATGTTATCCCTTTTCTGAAGAGAGAGAGAGTGAGACAGACAGACAGACGGACGGACGACAGACAGAGACAGCGTAAGACAGATTTAATAATGAGCATCAGACTGATTTAAAAGAGAGAGAGAGAGAGATCCCGGCAACCCGAGAAAGAAAAGTAATGACAGAAAGACGAAGATCTCTCTCTCTCTTTCTCTCTCTCTCTCTCTCTGTGCATCACAGTTAGCCTACTTTTCTCTTTTTCTTTGTCACCCGCCCATCAGATGAGTAGGGGTTATCACATTTTCCTGTATGGGGTGAATACAGACATGTAACAGCATAATAGTTAAATCTAACACATTAACTCTAGAACACAATAACAAATGCATTCATATGCAATAGAAATCATTCTAAAGGAATGCTCTGATGGCACTATGTATCAAAGATGAGGCAATTTCTGTTAAAAGAATAACCTTGCAAAGAATTTTTGCAAGTGTCTTCGGAATGATCATGAGGTGTAGGATTACATGAATCTGGAAGAAAAATAATCTTTTGACTATGGAAGGAAGTGTGATGAAGTGTGATCGATTCACTGTATATGCAGTTGATAAATTTTGGGAACTAGTTTTGAGAACGTGAAATCCTAGGCGGAAAACAAGAGATGTGACGAGTTTAGTATACTATACTGGCGAATTCCATGATTCTGTTTTTCCCCTTTCTTTTAAGATATAAATCCAGTGGGAATATTGTTTTGTTTGGTGATAGAATCCTCCCACCAATAACTGTATTAGATATAAGCCATGCTGTCATTTCTTACAGCCTATATCTTTCACCAGCCGACAGAAGAATGTTCAAATAGGGGAATGTTCAAATCTTGCACCTTCGTCTGCTTGGCACACTTTTTAGCTGATCTGTCAGTCATTTTATTGCCGTATTTATCAAAGTGAGATCACATCCAACAAAACTCTGTGACAGTGC
This sequence comes from Conus betulinus, assembly GCA_016801955.1. Classification (NCBI taxonomy): domain Eukaryota; kingdom Metazoa; phylum Mollusca; class Gastropoda; order Neogastropoda; family Conidae; genus Conus; species Conus betulinus. Next base: position 4,477 of record JADBJO010023051.1, read on the forward strand.
CTATCATTAATAAGCATTGTAGTGAATCATATATGTATTATTTCGTAAACAAGATCAGCCCGCGTATTTGTAGCCTATTAAAAGACTCTACGGTATATAAGACGGAATAAATGAAACTGGATTTTAAAAAGATCGATTCTAGGCAGAGGGAGAATGAGTTTATGCACATAACGATGATCATTGACAGCAAAGCTACTGGTAAGTTATAGCGGAGCACAACCCAATGTAATGTTGAAGACGAAAATGGCTTTCCAGTGTCCACATATTAAGTGGATGTCTAGTGATACCTGGTCAGAAAACTTTTTTTTTTCTTTTTTTTTTTTTTTTTTTAAATTTATGGGAAGACTCGACAGACAGAGGCAATTCAGAAGCGATTCGAGGAAGGCATAGAAGAACATTTTTCGAGAATGATAATCGACAACAAAGAAGACAGAGAGAGTGGGGCGGGGGGAGGGAGGGAGGGGGGGGGGGGGGGAGAGAGAGAGAGAGAGAGAGAGAGAGAGAGAGAGAGAGAGAGAGATAGA
>JADBJO010023051.1:7500-27053 GCA_016801955.1 Conus betulinus
GTGTTTTTTGTTTGTTTGTTTGTTTTTTTTCCCTTCAATTTTATATATTGTAAAGTTATGGATATACTATACTATTATTTTATTCTTGTCCCCTTTTGCTTTCATTGGTCTTCGTCTGATGTATAAAAAAAAAGAAACCTCTTCAACTGAATCCCATTCACTTACTAATACATGTACAAATATATTCTTGAATTTAAAAATCATTGTGAATGGATCATGACTGATAAGGTGATAACAAATGCTTATGTTGAAGAAGGAGATAAAATGTCTGAAAACGACTTTTTAATCATCATGACATTCACTATCTTTAGCTTACAGATGAACTTTAAACATTCATCCACAGAATTGCAGATGGATGAATAAGAAACATAGACTGTTACATAAATTACTTCTAACCCTGAGATTCTTGTTCCTGCATTGTTTAGTATACTTTTCTACTTGTAATCTTTGTGTGATCAAGAAAAGCAGACAATTTGTCATAATTATGCTGTTTGACTGTCATATTACACACCAATTTTGGATGAACTTACAGCAGTTGCTGACTCGGAAATGCTCACATTGTCATATTTAGTGATTGACAGAGAACTTGTATTGTTTGGTGTAAATCCAGAATATACGGACAGACACGGTCTTTGATTTCATCATCTTATTTGTGAAATTTAACTTATACAAACATAAATTGCTAAATACACAATCACATGTGCAAACCTCTGTTACATTGTTGAAAGATAGATATTACTTAGAACGTTACATGGCAATTATAAATGGAACTTGTGCACAATTTGAACAAACTTGGCTTTTGTACAAGTTGATTCTCCATTAGTTTGAATGTTAGAATTCAAAATAGAACATATCTATTTCATCTGTGGGATACCAGTAAATACCACATTCATCAAGATCTACTTCAATTGTGTGTTTTTGAAAATGGTTGAATATTTGTGTATAATCATGCTTGATTTGTATTTGATATGGGAATGCTAATGAACCTCACCCCATCCCTTACCCTTGCCCCCAATCCCCACCCCCCATGGTCCCTGGGCCTCCTTTTTGTTTTGTGTTCAAGGATGTGTGATTTTTTGATTGCTTTTTTTTTTTTTTTTTTTTTTTGTAATCAATTGTTATGTAATTTGTTTGTAATGTATGTGTGTGTTTGGAAAATGATTTGATATTAGAAAATGTTCATTAAAAAAAAATGTGCAGGGCTAATCTGTGATCCTGAAATAATCTACATGATTAACATAATAAGAATGTGCAGGGCTAATCTGTGATCCTGAAATAATCTACATGATTAACATAATAAGAATGTGCAGGACTAATCTGTGATCCTGAAATAATCTACATGATAAACATAATAAGAATGTGCAGGGCTAATCTGTGATCCTGAAATAAACTACATGATTAACATAATAAGAATGTGCAGTGCTAATCTGTGATCCTAAAAATCTTAATAAGAATGTGCAGTGCTAATCTGTGATCCTAAAACAATCTAAATCATTTGACTGCAGGAGGAGAAGGGGGCACAGAATCTGGCAAACTTGGTAAAAGCAGTTTACCAGGGATTGCTCCAAAATGCCAGGGTGCCTGTTTGTTTAATGCACATGGTTGCATCTTTAACTCCCCTTACATAAAATGGTGCTCTTATAACTGCAGCCAATCAAAATCTGATCGAGTCAGTTTGATAGACCAGTTCCAGCATTGCATGTGAGTGTTGTGTGAAAGGTCAGTTTCCACTTTCAGTACATGAAGGCAGGTTACAACCAAGTCGGCAATTTTTCGCAGCTCCAGCTGAGTTTTTGTTGATGTCACCTTGCATGTTGTGAAACTTAAATATTGATTCATTATCTATGTAAAATAATTACACACACAACACACACAATTAAAGAAAAAAACTATTATTTTTTTCCCCCACCAATGTACTGGACGTGAGACCTTCTAAAGTGGGATGCACTTAAACCCTCATGCAGAGAGAGTTGGAGTCTCACTGAGTGAACCAGCTTCTGGAAACCTTAAACTGGCACAACAGAAATCAAACACACAGACAACTAATCATGGAATGTTTTCAAGGCAGCAGCCCTCAGGCTCGAAAACTGGATGAAGAATTACCAGATGAAAATTACACTACATGCGGACTGCATTAATCAACAGTATCCTTAAAAAGCAGTTTCATTGTACAAAACCATAAGCTCTAACCAGCCAGTTTTCACAAGTACACGGAACCAAAATTAAAAATGTATCATAAAACAATATCCCTATATACTGTAACAGCAATGTTGGGTATTTGAACACAGACATACAGGTTCAATTGGGAACTTTTTCTCACATTCCAAATATTCAACAGTTTGAACCTCTGGTGCTATTGTTACTTATGTACAGTAGCTTGTCACTCTGTAGGCACTGGGCAGTAAGGCGAACTCTGCCACAGCATCTATGGCCATTTCAGAAAGCTGACTTATGTCATGTACACTACATCCATCTGGTGTTAACCTGTTAGCTTAGGAAACTGTTCAGGGTTGATGTTTCTGACCCCACATACTCCCATACATTGGCGACAGACCCAACTTTTCTTAACACCACTTGAACAACGTAAAGGCCTTCAGTTCTATGTTATAGCCATTTTTTTCTCACAATCACTCAGCACAGACTGAGAGACTAAATAAAGGCCTTGAGTTCAAAATCCTATCCATTTTGTTTTTCTTGCAATCAGCACCGATTGTGAGACAAAGTACAGGCTTTCGGTTCAATGATCTAACCATTTTTTCATACAACTGCTGCGTATACAGATTTTTGACACAAAAAAGGTCTTCAATTATATCAACAGGTTTTGTTATCATTTCAGTTTTGAAACTTTTTACTTCAAACAGGCAAGAAAAAAGTACACACACACACACACACACACACACACACACGCAAACGCACACACACTCTCTCTCTCCCCCTCACACACATACACACACTCACACAAACACACACACACACACACACATAAATACTTATTAAAACAAAAACAAAAATAGACATTTACAACAGGCAATCTCTAAACTCTGAAGACTGTTCAGTAATTATGCACATTATTAAACAAGCATATTTGCCTACAGAGTTACACAAATACAAGAGAAAGAAAAATTAACGATGAAAAGCAAAACCTGGACATAGACACGCTGACAGAAGACTGTTCCTTGCAATTTACTGACTCCTTTGGTTGTTATCAACTCTGGAATTGTGCAGTTCAATTTTGAATCTGTTGATCAACTCGCCTGGTAAAATATGCTCAGTAAAGTAAAAATTTGGTTTTCAAATAGTGATCTGCTCTCAAAATCACTTTATCATCATCAATCTTATTACTGAAAGGATCAAAGACTGGAACCAGTCAAATTCTGTCCTATTGGTGTATGCATTTTTGAGTGCTGCTCAGTTTTCCTCATCAAAAGTCTCAAATTCTGTGCCCCTTCATGCTTTGCTCTCAAGACAGTCTCGGTTTTGATTTCCCCTCCATGTCTGCTCAAATACTGAGTTCTTGTCAGTCATCACCGACCTTGCAGGCTCTTTTCGGGGCTGTCAGACTCTCACATGTGCAACCTGAATGGTACAGTCATGAAAAAAAAAAAAAAACATATATGATGGCAAAAGGATCATTAAAAGAAACACTGAATATAAAGGAAAAAATCAAGTCAAAAATTCAAATACAAGTGATCATTAAAGATATAAAACATCCCGCTTGGAAAGAATTTTTACCAAAACTGCTCATGGACACACAAGCAAACAAAAGCATGCATGTACATCACACACGCACGCACGTGCCCTCGCATGCAGGCAAAAATGAACCATGGGAGATGGAACAAACGGCAAGGGGATAACACTACTGAAGAAGCGATGAAGATGCGAGGGCAGAAAGAGAGATGACAAAAAGTTGATGATGGAAAGGAACAGTTGATGGAGACAAGATGACAGAAATGAAATGATGGCAACTGAGTTGACAAGACGGAACAGATAAAATACAGGAGTGACATAAAGGAGGATAAGACAGAAAGAAAGAACATGTCGGACAGATGAGAGTCTCTGAGATGGCCAGAGGAAGATAACATGGCAATATGCACATTTATCCCATTTAGAAAAGATATTATACTATATGACAGAAAGAAGCTCAACCTATAATTCAAACAGCTTCTGTCTGTCAGTCAGTTCTCCTTTCTAACCGGGCTAAATGAGGATACAGCCTATAACATAAAGGTCAATATAACAGAAAAATAACAAATAGGAAGCGTTGACGGAATTAGAAAAAAAAAAAAAGAACAAAAGATGTGATAGAAGAGATGAAAATATTGACACAATTTCCAGAAGATGGAAACAACACTTGTATCAAAAGAGCTGCTAGCATCCCAACAGCACAACCATATCAGCAACAAAAACTGAAAATAAAGTTTTGATACAATAAAAACACTGATGAAAATACTTTTCAAAAATCTTACAAACAGATGGTGTATCTATTGCATAGCCATTGTTGACATTTGCCTAAAGAGTTACACAAATACAAGAGAAAGAAAATTAACAATGAAAAGCAAAACCTGGACATAGACATGCTGACAGAAGACTGTTCCTTGAAATTTACTGACTCCTTTGGTTGTTATCAACTCTGGAATTGTGCAGTTCAATTTTGAATCTGTTGATCAACTCACCTGGTAAAATTATGCTCTGTAAAGTAAAAATTTGGTTTTCAAATAGTGGTCTGCTCTCAAAATCACTTTATCATCATCAATGTTACTACTGAAAGAATCAAAGACTGGAACCAGTCAAATTCTGTCCTATTGGTGTATGCATTTTTGAGTGCTGCTCAGTTTTCCTCATCAAAAGTCTCAAATTCTGTGCCCCTTCATGCTTTGCTCTCAAGACAGTCTTGGTTTTGATTTCCCCTCCATGTCTGCTCAAATACTGAGTTCTTGTCAGTCATCACCGACCTTGCAGGCTCTTTTCGGGGCTGTCAGACTCTCACATGTGCAAACTGAATGATACAATCATGAAAAAAACAATAACATATATGATGGCAAAAGGATCATTAAAAGAAACACTGAATAAAAAAGAAAAAAAAAAATCAAGTCAAAAATTCAAATGCAAGTGATCATTAAAGAAATATCAAATAAAACATCCCACTAGGAAAGAATTTTATCTGACATACCGAAACTGCTCATGGACGTACAAGCAAACAAAAGCATGCATGTACATCACACGCCCACGCACGCTCGCATGCAGGCAAAAATGAACCATGGGAGATGGAATAAGCAGCAAGGGGATAACACTACTGAAGAAGCGATGAAGATGCGGGGGCAGAAAGAGAGATGACAAAAAGTTGATGACGGAAAAGGAACAGTTGATGGAGACAAGACGACAGAAATGAAATGATGGCAACTGAGTTGACAAGACGGAACAGATGAAAGACAGGAGTGACATAAAGGAAGTCAGACAGAAAGAACATGTCGGAAAGATGAGAGTCTCTGAGATGGCCAGAGGAAGATAACATGGCAATATGCACATTTATCCCCATTTAGAAAAGATATTATACTAATGACAGAAAGAAGCTCAACCTACAATTCAAACAGCTTCTGTCTGTCAATCAATTCTTCTTTCTAACCCGGGCTAAATGAGGATACAGCCTATAACATAAAGGTCAATATAACAGAAAAATAACAGAAAGGAAGTGTTGACAGATTAGAAAAAAAAAAAAAAGAACAAAAGATGTGATAGAAGAGATGAAAATATTGACACAATTTCCAGAAGATGGAAACAATACATGTATGAATGAGTCCGCTAGCATCCCAATAGCACAAACCATATCAGCAACAAAAACTAAAAATAAATTTTGATACAATTAAAACACTGATGAAAATAATTTTCAAAAATCTTACAAACAGATGGTATATCTATTGCATAGCCATTGTTGACATTTGCCTACAGACTTACACAAATACAAGAGAAAGAAAATTAACAATGAAAAGCAAAACCTGGACATAGACATGCTGACAGAAGACTGTTCCTTGCAATTTATTGACTCCTTTGGTTGTTATCAACTCTGGAATTGTACAGTTCAATTCTGAATCTGTTGATCAACTCACCTGGTAAAATTATGCTCAGTAAAGTAAAAAATTGGTTTTCAAAATAGTGGTCTGCTCTCAAAATCACTTTATCACCATCAATCTTATTACTGAAAGGATCAAAGACTGGAACCAGTCAAATTCTGTCCTATTGGTGTATGCATTTTGAGTGCTGCTCAGTTTTCCTCATCAAAAGTCTCAAATTCTGTGCCCCTTCATGCTTTGCTCTCAAGACAGTCTTGGTTTTGATTTCCCCTCCATGTCTGCTCAAATACTGAGTTCTTGTCAGTCATCACCGACCTTGCAGGCTCTTTTCGGGGCTGTCAGACTCTCACATGTGCAACCTGAATGGTACAGTCATGAAAAAAAAAAATAACATATATGATGGCAAAAGGATCATTATGAAAGAAACACTGAATATAAAAAGAAAAATTCAAGTAAAAAAATTCAAATGCAAGTGATCATTAAAGAAATATCAAAAAAACATCCTGCTTGGAAAGAATTTTTTTGACATACCAAAACTGCTCATGGACGCACAAGCAAACAAAAGCATGCATGTACATCACACACACACATGCGCTCGCATGCAGGCAAAAATGAACCATGGGAAGATGGAATAAGCAGCAAGGGGTTAACACTACTGAAGAAGCGATGAAGATGCGGGGGCAGAAAGAGAGATGACAAAGAGTTGATGACGGAAAGGAACAGTTGATGGAGACAAGATGACGGAAATGAAATGATGGCAACTGAGTTGACAAGAGGGAACAGATGAAAGACAGGAGTGACATAAAGGAAGATCAGACAGAAAGAACATGTCGGAAAGATGAGAGTCTCTGAGATGGCCAGAGGAAGATAACATGGCAATATGCACATTTATCCCCATTTAGAAAAGATATTACTATAATGACAGAAAGAAGCTCAACCTATAATTCAAACAGCTTCTGTTTGTCAATCAATTCTCCTTTCTAACCGGGCTAAATGAGGATACAGCCTATAAACATAAAGGTAAATATAACAGAAAAATAACAGAAAGGAAGAGTTGATGGATTTAGAAAAAAAAGGAACAAAAGATGTGATAGAAGAGATGAAAATATTGACACAATTTCCAGAAGATGATGTCTGGGTCACCATTTACAACAGTGTTGATGATGCCTAGGTCACCATTTACAACAGTGTTGATGATGTCTGGGTCACCGTTTACAACAGTGTTGATGATGTCTGGGTCACCATTTACAACACTGTTGACGATGTCTGGGTTACCATCTACAATAGTGTTGTTGTTGTCTGGGTCACCATTTACAGCTGTTGATGTCTGGGTCACCACTTACAACAGTGTTGATGATTCCTGGGTCACCATTTACAGCTGTGGATGATGTCTGGGTCACCACTTACAACAGTGTTGATGATGTGTGGGGTCACCACTTACAACAGTGTTGATGATTCCTGGGTCACCATTTACAGCTGTGGATGATGTCTGGGTCACCACTTACAACAGTGTTGATGATGTCTGGGTTACCATCTACAATAGTGTTGTTGTTGTCTGGGTCACCATTTACAGCTGTTGATGATGTCTGGGTTACCATTTACAACAGTGTTGATGATGTCTGGGTCACCATTTACAATAGTGTTGATGATGTCTGGGTCACCATTTACACGGTGTTGATGTCTGGGTCACCATTTTACAACAGTGTTGATGTCTGGGTCACCATTTACAACTGTGTTGATGATGCCTAGGTCACCATTTACAACAGTGTTGATGTCTGGGTCACCATTTACAACAGTGTTGATGATGTCTGGGTCACCGTTTACAACAGTGTTGATGTCTGGGTCACCATTTACAACAGTGTTGATGATGTCTGGGTCAACATTTACAACAGTGTTGATGATGTCTGAATCACTGTCTACATCGTGGACGGTCGCTGTACAACTGCAGAGTACAGACGCATGAGTCTCTGTCTACTGTAATGCTGATGACAGCTGGGGCGCCACACTGTCTTAGGCATCAGTGGTCCTCATGGTGGTAGTGGTGGTGGTGTTTGCTGCCCAGCCCTCCCACTGCACAAACCATGGGGGCAGAAAGACGTAGTCCGACTGTGTGCCCATGTTTGTCAACTGAACGTCATGGCCTGGACTCCACTCCATCAGGTACACCTGCCTGTCACACATATACACTCCATCAGGTACACCTGCCTGTCACATACACACTCCATCAGCTCCACCTGCCTGTTACATACACACTCCATCAGCTCCACATGTCTGTCACATACACACTCCATCAGCTCCACCTGCCTGTCACATACACACTCCATCAGGTGCACGTGACTGTCACATACACACTCCATCAGCTCCACCTGCCTGTCACATACACACTCCATCAGCTCCACGTGACTGTCACATACACACTCCATCAGCTCCACTGCCTGTCACATACACACACCATCAGCTCCACGTGACTGTCACGTACACACTCCATAAGCTCCACGTGACTGTCACATACACACTCCATCAGCTCCACCTGCCTGTCACATACACACTCCATCAGCTCCACCTGCCTGTCACATACACACTCCATCAGGTACACCTGCCTGTCACATACACACTCCATCAGCTCCATGTGACTGTCACATACACACTCCATCAGCTCCACCTGCCTGTCACATACACACTCCATCAGGTGCACCTGTCTGTCACATACACACTCCATCAGATGCACCTGCCTGTCACATACACACTCCATCAGGTGCACCTGTCTGTCACATACACCCTCCATCAGCTACACCTGCCTGTCACACACACTCCATCAGTTACACCTGCCTGTCACAAACACTCCATCAGCTACACACTGCCTGTCACATACACACTCTATCAGGGGCACCTGTCTGTCACAACACGCCCCACTCCATCAGTTACACCTGCCTGTCACAACACACTCCATCAGGTGCACCTGCCTGTCACAACACACTCCATCAGGTGCACCTGTCTGTCACATACACACTCCATCAGGTACACCTGCCTGTCACATACACACTCCATCAGGTACACCTGCCTGCCTGTCACATACACACTCCATCAGCTCCACGTGACTGTCACATACACAACTCCATCAGCTCCATGTGACTGTCACATACACACTCCATCAGCTCACCTGCCTGTCACATACACACTCCATCAGGTGCACCTGTCTGTCACATACACACTCCATCAGATGCACCTGCCTGTCACATACACACTCCATCAGGTGCACCTGTCTGTCACATACACCCTCCATCAGCTACACCTGCCTGTCACAACACACTCCATCAGTTACACTGCCTGTCACAACACACTCCATCAGCTACACCTGCCTGTCACATACACACTCTATCAGGGGCACCTGTCTGTCTGTCACAACACACCTGCCCCACTCCATCAGTTACACCTGCCTGTCACAACACACTCCATCAGGTGCACCTGCCTGTCACAACAACACACTCCATCAGGTGCACCTGTCTGTCACATACACACTCCATCAGGTGCACTTGTCTGTCACATACACACTCCATCAGATACACTGTCTGTCACAACACGCCCCACTCCATCCTGTCACAACACCTGCCTGTCACAAACACACTCCATCAGCTACACCTGCCTGTCACAACACACTCCAGCTACACCTGCCTGTCAAAACACACTCCATCAGCTACACCTGCCTGTCACAAACACACTCCATCAGCTACACCTGCCTGTCACAACACATCTATCAGCTACACCTGCCTGTCACAACACACTCCATCAGCTACACCTGCCTGTCACAACACACTCCCTACACCTCACTGTCACAACACACTCCATCAGCTACACCTGCCTGTCACAACACACACCTCAGCTACACCTGCCTGTCACAACACACTCCATCAGCTAACCTGCCTGTCACAACACACTCCATCAGTTCACCAACACACACTCTATCAGCTACACCTGTCCATCAGATACCTGCCTGTCACACATCAGCTACACTGCCTGTCACAACACACTCCATCAGCTACACCTGCCTGTCAAAACACACTCCATCAGCTACACCTGCCTGTCACAACACACTCCATCAGCTACACCTGCCTGTCACAACACACTCCATCAGTACACCTGCCTGTCACAACACACTCCATCAGCTACACCTGCCTGTCACAACAACACTCCATGTGTCACAACACTGCCTGTCACAACACACTTCACAGTTACACCTGCTGTCACAACACACTCCATCAGCTACACCTGCCTGTCACACACACACACTCCATCAGCTACACCTGCCTGTCATAACACACTCCATCAGCTACACCTGCCTGTCACAACAACACTCCATCCTACACCTCAGCTAACACCTGCCTGTCACAACACACTCCATCAGCTACACCTGCCTGTTATAACACACTCCACCAGCGTACACCTGCCTGTCACAACACACTCCATCACCTGCCTGTCACAAACACACATCCTACACCTGCCTGTTATAACACACTCCACCAGGTACACCTGCCTGTCACAACACACACTCAGCTACACCTGCCTGGCTAACACTCTCCACCAGGTACACCTGCCTGTCACAACACACTCTATCAGCTACACCTGCCTGTCACAAAAGAATCTGTAGATAACACACTGGCTGCCCAATACGCCTGTGTACACCACAAGTACACACCTTTCACAATACAATCTGTAGTGTAGATACACAAGCTGCCCAGTACACCTGTGCATGTCACAAGTGATGCACATATATGTGCACCTCATAAAATGAAGAGGAAATGCGCTAGATCATATCTTAATTTCTAGATTGCCTGTGTATGAGAGCCTGTGTTACAAAGATGGTTTGAAAGCTAAGATTTTCAAAAAGCTGGATGAGTGTGCCTGACTCAACGAGATGTAACACTTTTTATGCTGCTCTGTGTGTCATCGATCTGTTTTCAGATCACTGCATTTTTTTTCTTCGGAATTGAAGACCATTGGTGTATTCTAGCTACAACAATGGTTAAAGAAAAAAAAAAAGGAGAGTTCCAAGTAAACTTGCCAGATTTTTAAATTGCAGCTAGAAGAAAAGAAAGTGGCAGAGAAGAAGGAGGGGGGTGGAGTCTTTGTTTTCGTTTTTACTATTTGCTTTTGAGGCAGACAGTACTCTTGACTGGATCTGTTTTCTTTGCAGCAGCTGTTTTCATCTTGTCAAGAGTGGCAGCACATCTCGGGAGACTGAGGTGGGGGAGGGGCCAATTGACTCTCTCCACAATGGGCATCTTTGTTAGTGGATTCCCCATTCTTATCTGAATAATGATATAAAGTTGCTGCTGTGGCTGCTGATGATGAGAGAGAAAGACAGAGCAAGTGTTGAGAGAGAGAGAGAGAGAGAGAGAGAGAGAGAGAGAGAGAGTGTTTGAGAGAGAGAGAGAGTGTGTGTGTGTGGTGTGTAAATGTGTGTGTGTGAATTAGTGTGTGTGTGTGTGTGTGTGTGTGTGTGTGTGTGTGTGTGTGTGTGTGTGTGTGTAAATGTGTTTGTGTGTGTGTGTGTGAATGTGTGTGTGTGTGTGTGTGTGTGTGTGTGTGTGTGTGTGTGTTTTGCGTGTGTGTGTGTGTGTGTGTGTGTGTGTGTGAATGAATGTGTGTGTGTGTGTGGGTGTGTGTGTGTGTGTGTGTGTGTGTGTGTGAATGAATGTGTGTGTGTGTGTGTGTGTTTGTGTGTTTGTGTTTGTGTGTGTGTGTGTATGTCAGAAGCCAGCAGTTGAACATGAGCTCTGCTCCACTGTGATAAGTAGCCAGCCTCCCAGAAATACAAACCATTATTTTCCCATGTCTAAATGTTCGTGTATTTTGTGTAATAATATGGCTAGTTATGCTTCTATTATAATATATCCACACAATGCTATTATATTATAGGTTAACCTTTTTCTTTTTCTTTTGAAGTCTTTGCAGTTCACTTTCCCTTTTAGACTTGACATTCCCAAATGTTTCTACAGAGGTGTACAGATTCGCGCGCTCGCACGTGTGTGTGTGTGTGTGTGTGTGTGTGAAATTCATAAAAAAGTTTGAATATGTTCATAAATGTGTTTACACCCGTCTTATATTATGTAACTGGACTCATGTTGTAATACCTTAAAATCTCATCTGGTGATCTGTATGATGTATGTGTATACATGTATGGTTGTTATTGTTGTTATTTTCTTTCTTTGTAGTTTATGTATATGTATGTGAATGTCACGTATCTGCATGAAAAATTAAAACAAAAAGGGGAAAAAAAAAAAAAAAAAAAAAAAAAGTAGCCAGCCTCCCAGCCAACCACTTGCCATGAATGTCGCACATAAAACATAGCTGGCTGTCACTGATACCTGGCAGACCTCTCTCTGCCTCCCTTAATCAGACTGCTTGCTTCATTATTGCATTTCACTTTTTGGTCATGTTTACTGCAGAGGGAATACATCTGTCATATAATTGATAAAAAAATAAAATGAGTTGGGAGAAACTTTAAGAAGGTACCCACCAGTGTTGTTTATACACAATGAACACTCGGAATGATCATCTGCAATTGTAAGCACATGTGGTCGTTTACAAGCAATAACTAGGGTCATTCACACAATGACTCAGGCCATACATATGTACATGTGTGGCATAATCAATAAACAGTGTATATCTGGCTTCATCCACATAGAAAATCATCCCTGAGATCATTCACATACTATAGATACCTGGGGTCACTTACATACGTAAAATGCAAACTAGAGAAACTTACAAGTCTGGTTGGGGTCATCTACAGTGTATACTTATGGGGTCATGCACACCTAGGGTCATCCACACTCACACCACTGGGGTTGTACACACAGTGTACACAACTGGGGACATCCACACAGTGTACACACCTGGAGTCATCACACAAAGTGTACATACCTGAGGTCATCCACACACAGTGTATACACTTGGGGTCATCCATACAGTTACACACCTTGGGTTATCCACACAGTGTACACACCTGGGGTCATCCATACAGTGTACACACCTGGGGTCATCCATACAGTGTACACACCTTGGGTTATCCACAGTGTGCACACCTCGGGTCATCCACACAGTGTACACACCTTGGGTCATCCTACAGTGCACACCACTGGGGTCATCCACACACAGTGTACACACCTGGGGTCATCCATACAGTGTACACAACTTGGGTCATCCATACAGTGCACACACCTGGGGTCATCCCACACAGTGTACACACCTTGGGTCATCCATACAGTGCACATACCTGGGGTAATCCATTACAGTGTACACACCCTGGGTTATCCACACAGTGCACACATCTGGGGTCATCCACCATAGTGTACACACCTGGGGTCATCCACCACAGTGTACACATCTGGGGTCATCCACAGAGAGTACACTTCTGGGGTCCTCCATACAGTGTACACATCTGGGGGTCATCCACGCCTAGTGTCACACACCTGGGGTCATCCACACAGTGTACACACCTGGGGTCATTCACACAGTGTACACATCTGGGGTCATCCACACAGTGTACACATCTGGGTAATCCACACAAAGTGTAACACACTGGGGTCATCCATACTGGTACACATTGGGGTCATCCACACAGTGGGGTAAAAGGTACGGTAATGTTGCTTATAGCCCAGCCGACCACAAACGGCCATATATATCAGGGCTGTCACCATGGTTAAATCAACTCCCAAATCATCAACAACCAACAAAAACAGAAAAAAAACACACTTTCACACATCTCTTTTAAAATACATCTAAAAGCGTACCAGAAACCGTCGTTAAAAATCTTTCTTCCGTGCAATCTTACATGAAAAATGTTAATCTCTTTCAGAAATTCAAAGATCATGTCAGGTGGGGACATTCCTGGACAGGGGTTCATGGAGTCTGCTGTAAAGTGTTTCTGTCTCACATAGTGCAAGTCCCAACAATCTAAAAGGAATGTGTTTTCACTGTGAGTGGATCATGACATGGAATGCACCATGCAGCTTCTTCACCTTTTTAAAAGATAAGAATGGGTATAAAACGAGTGGCCTGTGTGCAAGCGGCACAAGACTGTTCCTTCTGTTACAACCGCCTCAGGAACATGGTTTAAAAACTCTGTTCAGGTTTGGACGGATTTTAAAATAGTTTGTTATCCGTCTGCAAGGTGCATTCCTCTCTGCCAGAGGTCTCTGAACTAATCATTAACTTTTGGTTTTTGATCTGTGTAGGAGATATAGATATGTTAGTTTTCCACATCTGGGCTCATCCACATACGTGTGTACACACCTGGGGGTCATCCACATAGTGTCCATGCAGGGATCATAACCACAGTGTACACACCTGGGGTCATCCACACACAGTGTACACACCTGGGGTCATCCACACACAGTGTACACACCTGGGGTCATCCATCCATACACAGTGTACACACCTGAGGTCATCCACACACAGCATACACACCTGGGGTCATCCACACACAGTGTACATGCATAGGATCATCCACATAATGTACACACCGGGGGTCATCCCACACAGTGTACACACCTGGGGGTCATCCGCCACACAGTGTACACACCTGGGTCATCTACACACAGTGTACACACCTGGGATCATACCACAGTGTACACACCTGGAGTCATCCAAACGCAGTGTACACACCTGGGGTCATCCACACAGTGTACATGCATGGGATCATCCACACTGTACACACCTGGGGTCATCCACATACAGCGTACACATTGGGCTCATCTATACAGTGTATATGAATGGGGATCATCCCCACAGTGTACACACCGGGGTCATTCACACAACAGTGTACACACCTGTAGGTCATCCACAAAGTGTACATGCATGGGGTCACCCACAAAGGGTACACACCTGGGGTCATCCACACACACTGTACATGCATGGGTCATCACACACACTGTACATGCATGGGGTCATTCCACATACACTGTACATGCATGGGGTCATCCACACTCACATGTCACATGCATGGGGTCATCCACACACAGCGTACATGCATGGGGTCATCCACACAGTGGTACCACCTGAGGTCATCCACACACCCTGTACATGCATGGGGGGGCATCCACACAGTGTACACACCTGGATCATCCACACACGTGTACATGCTGAGGTCATCCACACACACTGTACATGCATGGGGTCATCCACACACACTGTACATGCATGGATCACCACCACAGTGTACACATCCTGGGGGTCATCACAGGTGTACACACCTGGGGTCATCCACACAGTGTACACACCTGGGGTCATCCATCACACTGTAACAGGGGTCATCCATACAAACAACCATGGGGGTCATCCACACACACTGTACATTACATGGGTCATCCACACACATGTACATGCATAGGGGGTCACCCACAGTGTACACATCCTGGGGTCATCAACACAGTGTATTACATGGGGTCATCCACACAGTGTGGCACAGCTGGGTTCATCCACAACACATTGTGCATGCATGGGTCATCCAAACACTGTACATGCCTGGGGTCATCCCACACACTGTACAGGCCTGGGGTCTCCATCCAATGTACAAGCTTGGGGGTCATCCATCTGCATGGGGTTTATACACACACTGTACATGCCATGGGGTCATCCACACACACTGGTACAAACATGGGGTCATCACCACACCACTGTACATGCATGGGGTCATCACACACCACTGTACAGCAGGGGTCATCCACACACAGCGTACACCACCTCGGGGTCCATGCACACACACTGGCTGTATATGCAAGGGTCATCCACACACACTGTACATGCATGGGGTCATCCACACACACTGTACGATGCATAGGATCATCCACACAGTGTACACAGCTGGGGCCATCTACCATGGTGTACATCCATGGGTATAACATCCACAGTGTACACACCTGGGTGATACACACAGGGAATACACCTGGGGGTCATCCACAACATTGTACACACCTGGGGTCCATCATACAACATACACCTGGGTCCCACACACAGTGGACATGCATAGCGGGTCATCACACAGTGTACACCCTGGGGTACATCTACACACAGTGGTAACACTGGGGGTCATCCACCACACAGTCACTCCTTTGGTCATCCACAGTGTACACACCTGGATCATCCACACAGTGTACACACCTGGGGTCATCCAACACACAGTGTACAACGTGGGGGTTCATCCACACACGTTACGACAGCCATGGGGTCATACACACAGTGTACACACCTGGCAGTCATCCATTACAGTGTACACACCTGGGGATCATTCCACACACAGGTTGTACATTGACCTGGGGGTCATCCACACAGTGTACATGCATGGATACCATCCAAAACAGTGTACAGCACTGGGGTTCATACGATCACAGGGTACACTACCTGGGTTCATCGCCACAGTGTACACACCTGGGGTCATCCACAACAGTGTACACACATGAATAGGTCAGGCACAAAGGTGTACGCCACCTAGGGTCATCCACACACAGTTACACAACCTCGGGTCATCGCACAATGCAGTGGTAACCACAACTAGGGTCATCCACTCACAGTGTTACACACCTGGGGCATCTACACACAGCGTTACACCGGGGGTCACACCAACACTTGCAACACACATGGGGTCCCTTCCACACGCAGTGTACCATCCCCGGGGTTCATCCATACAGTGTACACACCTAGGGTCTACCCACAGTGTACTACCTGGTCATCCACACAATTCACACACCGGGGCTCATCCACACAGTGCACACACCTGTGGATCTCCACACAGTTACACCTGGGGTCACCCACACACACCTGTACATGCTGGGTCATCCACACTGTGACACACAGGGGATCATTCATACTAGTGTACACAACTGGAGTCATCCACACCCAGTTACACACCCGAGGGTCATACACACAGGTACAACACACGCTGGGGGTTTCTCACACACTGGACCCACCTTGGGGTCATCCATAGAAAGTACTATCTAGGGTAATCCACACCCCACGACAACCATAGGGGCCATAGACAGGCACGGGTGTAACACCCTGGGGTGAGCTACCTGTGTACACAACTACGGGATCATCCACAGTCACCGAGCGTTTGATGAAAGACAGCAAAGTGGTCCTGACGTTGAAAACAGACGTTGGGCCGCCCACCATCATGTACATCCTGAAAAACAGGCACTCACAAGTGTTGTTCTACTTTGTTCTATACCCACCATATTCAGTGAAACAGAGATATACAAATGTATACACAGGGCTGCCTACCCCCCTTCCGCCTATTTCAGGGACATACTTTTTCAAAACAGGGACTCAGACTGCTTTCCAGGGACACATGCAGCGGTAGCACGTATCACAACACCCAACATTAAAGTGAAAGCTTACCTTTATTTACACTATGTACAACTTCTACCATGGCTGTTGGGTAATTCATGTCCGTCACTGCAGGCTGAAGAGAACGGTAATAGGCACTTTTCAAATCCTGCAGCTGTTTTGGCTGTAGTTCTTGTCCAGGGCTGATCCAGGTCTGCTTTTGGCCACCACCAGGGCCTCCAGTCTCACATCCCATACTGCCTCTGAAATCAGTCTGATTTTCTGCACAACTGAAAAGATGCACTCACAATGAACCGAAGAATGGGGTATTGTGAGGATGGACAGCATCACTGTTGGGAGGTATTTGAAAGAAAGTTCTCCATCTTCCTTCAGCTTGCTGATTTCTCTCCAGGTTTCATCCACTCTCTTAGTATCTGCAATGCACTGCCCAATGTCTGCACACTGGTATCTTTTAAAACTCCAGGCGGATTTCAGTCTCTGTAGCATCAGGGGTGTTTCAGCTTTGGGAAACAATTGAGAAAGTAGGCCACAGAAGAAAAACTGGTGTTCCCTTGCTTCCTGGGATCTACTACCTCTGCATGCTGGAGGAGTTCATCTCTGACAGTGGCAGTTTCTTAACTATATAGGAACAGCTTGTCTTGTAGTAATCCTGGACACTGTTTGTAGAACTCCTCTATTTTTTCTTGCCTCAAGTGTTTTTTTTCAGCAGAAGCAATGAACACACTTGCTCCTCTCCATGATGATATCGCTGTTCTGGCAGATGTTATATTTTGCCTTGAAGTTAACCTCTGTCACAGCTGTGAACTTCATAGCCGATGGTTTCACAAACCTAAGTATTAACGATTTCAGAAAAGCGTGCAGGGTTTTTCTCAATACATGAATCTTTAGCTCCTCAGCCTAAAAGGGTTGGTTGATTTCATCAAACACTTTGATCACATCAACCAGAAACATGCAGTAGAGCTTATTGGTTGGAGACTGGAACTTGCTCTCCAAATCCCCAGACTTCTTCTTCACATCTGATTCTGTGCCAGATTCCTCCTCAGCTTTGAAAAAAAAAATCATACAAGGCCTCCCAGTTATCAATGAGTCTTGGAAGACACTTGCCAATACTGAGGCACCTGGTGTTGACATGTTTCAGAATCTTGGATTCCCTCAAACTGTGTAGGACTTGCATGCATTTTGAATGCTGCCTGACGCTTACTACTTTTGTCCAGATAGTAGTAGACATCAGAAGTCGGCTTACATCCAGAGGCAAACAGTTTGCACCTGCAAACACACACACACACACACTTAGTAAACAGAAAAAAGAGAGATGGGGGGATGGGAGGGGCATATAAAAACAATAGTTACCTTTCAAATTACAGAGAGAGAGAGAGAGAGTGACACATACACACACATTCGATAAAACAGAAAGACATAGAAAAGGGGAAGAGAGAGAGAGAGAGAGAGAGAGCAGGAAAAAAAAAAATAATTAAAATTACCTTTCCTCTGCAGAATGTGGATGAGGTGACACACACAGCCTGAACTACAAGTTCTTGTGCTCCTTTAGCATGCAGCCAAAAGACCCTTTGTCTGGGTCCCCCACCATGACACTGGCATTGTCACATCCGAGGGCCAGACAGTTTTCCCATGGAATGCTGTCGACCTCAAACTCCTTCCTGATGAGGTTAAAAAAATCTCACACCTGAAACAGCCAAGACCCAAACCAAATTCAATACCCCAGAAATATGAGAGGAGAGAGAGAGAGAGAGAGAGAGAGAGAGAGAGAGAGATAGAGAGAGAGAGATGCAGAAGGTTATGACTTTAAATTTGTGGCTCTTGTCTTCAGATGAAAAACCAAAATAAACTTACTATTTTGCTATTACCACTGCTGCTACTTCAACTATCTATCCCACTACCATTACCAACTAATAATTAGGTAATAATCATTTACTTCTTATACAGCACATTTGTGCCCTAAAAAACAGAGCTGGAATACATATGTGTGTAAATAATGTATGTATTGTACAGCTACCACCACTATCATGACCCTAATCATTAGATTATAATCATTACATCTTATAATAGCCATTTGTACCAGAAAAAACCTGAGTATTGGGAATATGGAGTGGGATGAAAATCTTATATTGTTTCAAATAACTGTGC
>JADBJO010023052.1:0-5000 GCA_016801955.1 Conus betulinus
CTGCCCTCACAACCCCCTCCCTACCCTGCCCTCACAACCCCTCCCTACCCTGCCCTCACAACCCCCCCCCTACCTGCCCTCCAACCCCCTCCCTACCCTGCCCTCAACCCCCAACCCCCTCCCTACCCTGCCCTCACAACCCCCTCCCTACCCTGCCCTCCCAACCCCCTCCCTACTACCTGCCCTCCCAACCCCCTCCCTACCCTGCCCTCCAACCCCCTCCCTACCCTGCCCTCCCAACCCCCTCCCTACCCTGCCCTCCCAACCCCCCCCCTCCCTACCCTGCCCTCCCAACCCCCCCTCCCTACCCCTGCCCTCACAAACCCCTCCCTACCCTGCCCTCCCCAACCCCCTCCCTACCCTGCCCTCCCAACCCCCTCCCTACCCTGCCCTCCAAACCCCCCCCCTCCCCCTGCCCCTCACAACCCCCCTCCTACCCTCCCTCACCCTCCCAACAACCCCTCCCTACCCTGCCCTCCCAACCCCCTCCCTACCCTGCCCTCCCACCCCCTCCCTACCCTGCCCTCCCACCCCCCCACCCTACCCTGCCCCTCACCTGCCCTCCAACCCCCTCCCTACCCTGCCCTCACAACCCCCTCCCTACCCTGCCCTCACAACCCCCTCCCTACCCTGCCCTCCTCAACCCCCCTCCCTACCCTGCCCTCCCAACCCCCTCCCTACCCTGCCCTCACAACCCCCTCCTACCCTGCCCTCACAACCCCCTCCCTACCCTGCCCTCACAACCCCCTCCCTACCCTGCCCTCACAAACTCCCTCCCCTGCCCTCCCTCACCCCCCCCTCCCTACCCTGCCCCACAACCCCCCTCCCTACCGCTGCCCTCCCAACCCCCTCCCTACCCTGCCCTCACCCTCCCAACCCCCTCCCTACCCTGCCCTCACAACCCCCTCCCTACCCTGCCCTCACAACCCCCTCCCTACCCTGCCCTCAACAACCCCTCCCTACCCTGCCCTCCCCCCACCCCCAACCTACCCTGCCCTCACACCCCCTCCCCACCCTACCCCCTCACAACCCCCTCCCTACCCTCTGCCCTCACAACCCCCTCCCTACCTGCCCTCACAACCCCCTCCCTACCCTGCCCTCACTCACAACCCCCCTCCCTACCCTGCCCTCACAACCCCCTCCCCCCTGCCCTCAACCCCCTCCCCACAACCCCCTCCCTACCCTGCCCTCACAACCCCCTCCCTACCCTGCCCTCCACACCCCCTCCCTACCCTGCCCTCCCAACCCCCTCCCTCCCCCCTGCCCTCCCAACCCCCTCCCTACCCTGCCCTCACTCAAACCCCCAACCCCCTCCCTCCCTAAACCCTGCCCTCACAACCCCCAACCCCCTCCCTACCCTGCCCTCACAACCCCCTCCCTACCCTGCCCTCACAACCCCCCTCCCTACCCTGCCCTCCCAACCCCCTCCCTACCCTGCCCCACAAACCCAACCCCCTCCCTACCCTGCCCTCACAACCCCCAACCCCCTCCCTACCCTGCCCTCACAACCCCCAACCCCTCTTTAGTCTCTCCAGTTCCGGTATTCCGGTCTTACTCGGCGCGTAATTATTACCTTTTGATAAAGCTTATTCAGCTAGAGACCAAAGCCCGACAGAATCATCGTATCCCCCCCTTTCCGGCTCCGTAGGAATGGCACTGTTCTTTTTCTTTCTTCGCCCGACCCGTTTTTGACGTCATTCTTACTGGTGTCTGTGTCCCGTCTTCCTCCCCACTAATCCCCCTTCCCCCACCCCCACCCCCAACCCTGCGTGCACCTTGCTAGGGACATGAATGATCCGGTGTCTTGGCATAGAGCTCTATAGCCGGTGATTGCTTAGTGTGTGTGTTAACACCACGTCTTGCGACAGCAGCTGTGTGTATAGTCAGTCATAATAGGCTCACTTCCGATTAGTGTCTTGTCTGCGCGCGAGGAAAAAAAAAAAAAAAAAAAAAGCAACAAACCAGCTACATCTCTTTGTACTCTATAGGTTATGATCGTGCGTGCGGGCTCACAGGTAAACGTGCACATTCATGCGACTGCTCGCGCGCGCGCGCGCGCGCGCGCGCGCGCCACACACACACACACACACACACACACACACACACACACACACACGCACACATACATACATACATACATACATACATACATACACATACACGCGCGCGCGGGCACATGGGCACACACACACACAGAGACACACACACACACACACACGCGCGTGTGTTAGAATCTAGTGGGGCGGGGGGGGGGGGGGGGGGGGGGGGAGGGGAGGGGGAAGCGCTCCTGCCCTCCCCCCCCCCTCCCCCCCCCCCCCCCCCCCCCCCTGAAAATAATTGTAGGGGGTGGTGGAAGGGATGCAGACTACAATTCCAATATTTTCCCAATACATTCCAGTATCTTCCCAATGTATTCCAATATTCTTTTCCAGAAAAATTTGAACAAATGAGTCCATCCACCCACCTGTGACCAAAACATTTAACATTGCAGTGACAACAGTTCAGGGCTGCCCCCCCCCCCCCCCAAAAAAAAAAAAATTGATAAATAAACTGAAAAATAAAAACAAATGTAAAAAAGAAAGAAAAAGAAAGGAGAAAAAAGTTGCGGTCTGTGTTCCTGTTAGTTTGTTTTGAAACCAGTAAACTCCTGAGTGTCAATGCAACGATTCATCGTAAACCTAACCAGGTCATTTCCGGTGACCTTTTTTTTTTCTTTTTTTTTTATGCGTCGACCTTTTTTTTTTTTTGGGGGGGGGGGGGGGGGGGGGGGCAGATCTTAAAGGTCTGACTATTTTCGACTCAGGTGATATTCGCTAGCATGTTAAATCAAAGACGGACTACTCACATGAAATGGGGGTGGAGGTCCTGTTGGGTGTTTTCTAACGAAGGTCACGAGGTCCCAGAACTTCCAGAAACCACCACCCACACTCTTCCACCCATCAACACCCCCCCCCCCCCCCCCCCCCCTCCTCTTCCGGTTCTGATACCGTTGCGGTCAGGGCGGGGAGTCGACTTAAATGCCTGAAAAGATAAAAGCAGCAAAAGCAAATCCTGAGCTGCCATTCATGGGTATTCGATCTTCGGTATTCGCTTAACCTGACACATTGTACAAAGAAGAATCTCCCGAACCCTTGATCTCTTTGCATTCACATGGCGGTTCCGTCCGTCAAGTAGTGTATGAAGTTGTCATGTAGCGTAAGAGCACGTGCAGAATGACGTAGAAGGAAGGTGAGGGGTGGGTGGGGAAGGGGGGGGTGTGCGAGTCAGGGTGGGTAGATTCCCGGTCGACAGGAAAGGGAACGGAGAAGGGGGAACAAAAGCTCTTTGGATCAGTTTCTTTCAGTTTACATGTGCGAAAAAAAATCAATGTTGTGTTTGAAATGTTAAAAAAGAAAAGTTACTAGTTCCGACAGACAGATGACAGGACAGCATGCATTTCGACCTCATAGGTCTTCTTCAGGCCAAACAAGCCACGTTCAGGCACAATGAAAACGAACAACGAGCAACCACTCATCTTCTCATATCGGGCGCAAACTTGTGTTTCAAGTTTAAAGCGCTATAGAGGTCAGAGAAAGTTTTTTGTTTGGGTTAATTGTCGTCTTCATTGTATAGGACACGTTGCGTCATCTTCAGTACGAACAAACCAATGTTGTGTTTAAAGTTTGAGCGCTATGGAGGTTAGAAAAGTCTTCTCGTGTTTGGTTAATTGTCGTCTTTTATTGTCATGGACACGGAACGTGCAGAGGTTGGGACAGTTCTTTTGGGTTCTCTCCCCTGTCGTGCGCTGATCATTAGAACGGATAGTAGTTCAGAAGAGATGGATCACAGCTTCGGGGAGAGAGAGAGAGAGAGAGAGAGAAGAGTTGTTATTCCATTTTTGTGTTGAGAGAAGACGTTTTTTTGTTTTTCTTTTTTTTTTTTTTTTTTGTTTTTTTTTTTTTTTTTTTTTTTTTTTTTTTTTTTTTTTTTTGATTTTTTTTTTTTTTTTTTTTTTTTTTTTTTTTTTTTTTTTTTTTTTTTTTTTTTTTTTTTTTTTTTTTTTTTTTTTTTTTTTTTTTTTTTTTTTTTTTTTTTTTTTTTTTTTTCTTTTTTTTTTTTTTTTTTTTTTTTTTTTTTTTTTTAAGGAACCTTTTTTTTTTTTTTAAGGAACCTAGAACCAGAGACTAAAAAACATAAGTGAAAATAAGTGAAAAAAAAAAAAAAAAAAAAAAAAAAACCACTCGCAAGATTTTGAGCCATGGGGTGTGGAGTGGTGGAGGAAGAAGTGGAGTGGTAGATGGAATGGACGTGAGTAAAAAATAACCTGGAAAGGGGAGGCTGGGTAGGGGGGAGGAGAGGTGTTTAGATCAAGTCGAAAAATAGGAATAGACGTCATGGTACGTTAGCATCTCATGTTTGGGCCCAACACCCAAGGCATTACTGTCTCTATCTGATCGCGCCCATCCCCACCTCACTCCCTATCCACCCACCATTAACAACAAACAACAAGCAGACTTTCGAAGACGCTTTTGATATTAGGTTGGTTTTTTTTTTTTTTTCGGAATTGGGCCGCGAACAGCGTGGAAGGGACTGGGAAGTGGAGGTTAGGGGATATGTGGAAAAGGTAGAATCTGCCTTATCTGCCTGTACAATAAATTCACGTCAATTTGAGTGAGATAAGAAACTGAAGACAGTTAATGTAGGCCTACACTTTATCTTTAAAGTCTTTCTGTGGCATAGACACGTTTGATGTATCTTGGAAGCGACAAAGTAGGTAGATTGAGCACATTTTCCTAGCTTTCAAATCATCCACGTTATCAGATCGATCAGACACGAAGTGAAATCAGTCGGTAAGACACGCAGACAGACCTGTCGATATGGTCATCGATTTGTCTGAAGTCAATATCTTTTTTTTTCCTCCTTCTTTCGGGATATAGACTTTTTTTTCTTAAGGATCCGACAGGTTCACAATGTGACCTTTATTGCTTCTATGAAACCAACAGCCCTGCGGTAGGCCGGAA
>JADBJO010023052.1:10000-25000 GCA_016801955.1 Conus betulinus
GAGGCGGGTCTCATGTCCGTTTCTTTTTCTGTGCAAACACGATCCACGTGACCCTTCATTTTCTTGTGGTCTGCAAGACTTTTCACTCCATAATCCTAGTGCCCTACCAATGCTGTAGAAATACCAGAGTCCACAAGCCTGCATCGTTCTGCTATTTCTGGTGACATACTGCATTGAACTAATTTACTGGCCCCAAAATTCCAGGATGATGTTTTTTTTTTTTTCACTTTCAAAAGAATTTTTTTATTCAGAGTCAGGGCGATTTTCATCTGTTCAAACTTTGTGTGTGTGTTTTTTTTTTTTCTATTTGACCTTTGTTGTAACCCCGAACTCTGACCTGTATAAGCTGCATGCCGTTTTGGGGGACTATGCGTACAGGTGATATCATGCGTCAATAACCTTGTCAAAACGCGCAAAGCTTCTGGGTCGCTAATGTGTGCATTCCATGTCTCATACACACAGATATGAAGGAGGCTTAGGCAAGTTTGAACATATTGCTCTGGGAAGTGACTAACACTCCAGCTGGCTAACTGAGTGCTGGAAATCCCCTGTCCTGTTACTCGTTGCTGGTTCGAATCCTGCGAGCGCCCATCTGAACTCGCTGTGGTTTTGCGTCTGTCATATAACCTTTGATGAGTGTGGGACGTTTAGATCTGAACGTAGCTGACTCCTCCTACCTCCCTTCCCTAGTCGCCAACTCCTTTCTCATTCCCCCCCAGCTGACGAAACTGTAGTGAAACAGCAGGCACGTTACAGGGAGATAATGCCCTGCGAAAACGTCTCGTAAAGCACTTTCAAGTCTGACCAACGTCAAAATAATACACGAAGCCTCCTAAAGCACTTCAGAATGTTGACCAACGTGAAACTAACACGTGAAGCCCGGAATAGCTCAGTTGGTAGAGCGCCGGACACGTAATCTTGGTGATCCTGGGGGTGTTGCGGGTTCGAACCTCCGCCGGGGCGTTTCGGTACAGGGGGATTTTTCCCTCGGAGTTAACATTGGTTCTGACTCCATTTCCCATACAGTCCTTCGAATGAGACTATAAACCGAGGTTCCGTGTGTGAACGCACGCATAACATCTTGCACACACGTAAAATCCCATCACCAACATTCGGAAGAGTAGGCCAGTTTGGCCGTTGGTATGGATGACACGTTACACATAGCATGCACCCTGCGTGAGAAATGGAAAGAATGAAGGAAGTAAGGAAAATGAGTGATCGATATTGAACGATACTGACTGGATGACACGGAAACGACTGAATGAAGCGCCAGCTGGCAGCTCTTCAGTCGGCACTACCCAGGTAGGCAGCCCGTTGTGTAAACCGTGAATGAAAGAGGGAAAAAAAAAGTCTTCGGGGAAGAGCTTTCGGACAAATGTGTGAAATTCTCTCCTGCCCAAGAATTTTTTTTCAAATTTTCTTTTCAAAGTCCTATTTACTTCTTGGAAAACTAAATATTTTCAAATAATAATGTGCGCATATGGTCTTCCAATATCTAGCGCTCTACCCTCTCTCAGCGCTCTGTTGAAATACAATTCGAAAGTAGAATTCGTAAAAGCAAAGAGCCTATAAACCAGAAATTGTTTCCTATGGATAAAAAAAAAGTGTTTTTCCAGTTGTGGGGGTAGAAAATATTTGCAGATACGATTAGACATATCTGCCCCAGACAATTTGATTTGACATGCCTTTTTTTCCCTTGGTGGTTCGTATTTGATATTTTTCCTTTTACGCCAAACATGCACCTTCTCCTCCGCTAGCTTTTAAAAAATATACACCGCTCCGTGCTGTTTGTTTGTTTAGCCTTTTTTTTCGAATGTATTATTCTGATATTCTAACGGGTATTGTAATCCAGCATGAACAGACCATAAATTAAAGACACTCAGCTCATTCCCTCGGCTACCCTAAAGCGGTTATCTCTCTTGGTCTCTGTAGAGAGTGTGATGTTAATCTTAAACTAGGCCATCTTACTCCGGATTGTTAGGAGTTATTGCGAAACAGCGGCCGTAGTTATCAATGAGGAAGTTCTTTTTTGTCTGGAACTGATTGGTTCCTGTCTGAGTGTCTATGTGTTTGAACCTCTTGTTGTCAGCCATGGCAGACATCGGAATTCCAATCCGGGCGTGGGAAGAATGCAAGTCATCCAGGATTCCCGTTCGGCCCCGTGACAGATATATAGGCCTCCGTGATGTTTTACAGGCAGTACGTTTTCTAAGTCTTGGCTTCAAACCGCTTGAGACTGTCCCTGGTGTGATCGCCCGGGCAGTAAAACAGTGTGGTGTGGTGTTGCGGTATCGACTGAGATCCTTGACGCTGTCAACACGCGGCGGATATTGTAGGTTTCGAAAGATAAGGCCTGTCGACCTGATTCTACCCAAGGCCCTGGCAACTCTCACCCTTATTCGAGTTCAACTGAGTGCTGGTTTGTGTGTGTGTGTGTGTGTGTGTGGCGCGCGGGGTGGGGGTGGGGGGGGGGGGGGGGTTGCGGGCTATTAGCCCGAGGTGTTATCAACCGAGCCCTTTGTCTCTCTATGGTTGTGTGCATAGTTAATGCCGTGGGGCCGGCAGTGCTGTGGCGCTGTTCCACACAGAGGTGATTCGTCTGTTGGAAGAAATTCTGTGAAATACGGGGCTGTAGCTCCTCACGTCTTCTGAAAGCAGAAAGGTGTGGTGAACTGTCCTCCAGTTCTCAAGACAGGGGACAAGACGGAAAAGGTACGATGCAAGGACTCTGGGGAAAAAGTCCCTCAATACGTGCGGCATAAAGCCAACGTCTAGTATCACTCGCCAGGCTGTCTTTAGAACCTTCAAAGGGAAGAGCGGACTACCCAAAAGCATCCAGATTAGGGACACTTGGGCACAGCTGAAGGGAAGGGAATCAGTTTGGAAAGAGATTAGGGAAGACAGCCCGGAGCCAATTTCGCTGAAGAGCTGTGGTGGATGGCTTATGTCCCCACGGGGAAAAGGGTCTCAGTGAGCACTTGTGACGTCACCCGTCTTCAGTGGCCATCACAGCCAGCCCGATTGAGAAGTTTGGCGTCGAACCGTTTGATGCCACGCAGCTCATCCTTTGAAGATAGTGAACGTGTGGGCATCATCTTTCCTGAATCTTCATATGAAAAAACTGCTTTATTTGTGAAATGTTTATTTCAACCAGTCGTCTACTCGTTTGAGATCAGAGTTCAATGTTCTAGTTTTCTTTTTAACCTTCTCCCACAAAAGAAGGCTTTCTTAGCTTCTTGTAGGTGAATGTGGATGTATGTAGCGTAACTTGCTTTGTCACTGCGCAGTTGGCCGGCGCAGAAGAAAAAAAAAGTATTACAGTGCCCTTCTGTTGACTTCCATACTCTCTTCACCTCACCCCCCCCCCCCCCCCCCCCCCCCAAAAAAAAAAAAAAAAAAAAAGAGAGAGAAAGAACTGAAAGCACTGCAGTTCCTCCTGCTTTTAAACTATCTACCAACTGAACCTACAAACAAAGGCGGAAAGAAATAGCTCTTTTGTGGAAGTCGCAGAAAGATTACGATGATAATTTCGTGTAGTGTTCAACCCTGTCCTGCCCTTTTCCGATCGTTCCTACTGTACCCTGCCCTGTCTGCCCTGCTTTGCCCTGCTCTTTGCTACCCTGCCCTGCCCTGCTTTGTCCTGCTCTTTCCTACCCTGCCCTTGTCTGCCCTGCTTTGCCCTGCTCTTTGCTACCCTGCCCTGCCCTGCTTTGCCCTGTTCTTCCTCCTACTCTGCCCTGCCCTGCTTTTGCCCTGCTCTTTCCTACCCTGCCCTGCCCTGCCCTGAGCAGGCAAGACTGAAAACTGCATCAGTAATCCCCACCAAGTAGAGACTATTATCATTGTACATTGTTAAACAAAAAAACCTAAAAATCCAACAGCCGAATAAGAGAAGGTCCGTTGGAAAGTGAGGTGATCGTACGCGGAAGCTGAAACAAAATCGATTTTAAAGGGTACTTGAAATAAGTCCGCCATTTAACATTCACCAACGAATTACAAGACAAAACACGACGCGTTTCGACCTCTTAGGTCTTCTTCAGGCAAGAGGTGCATGACAGAAGCAGTTGAATGTGAAGGGTTCACAGTGTCTAGGGCTTAGCCTTGTGGTTGGTGGGATCATTACGCCTGACCTTCCACCGTCATCACCTTCCCTGAAGTGAATCAAATACCTTCTTATTGCTTCTTCCTTCTTAGGAAGGTTTTCAAATTGTACGAAATTGGACCCCAACAACAAATTGACATCTTGACCTCCGTGGCTGACCACCCAGAACGTTTGTCTTCTGTGTAATGTACTTGGAGAGAAAACGTGAGAGTGATACATATCGGACAAATATTTCTTCCTGACCATCAGACACAACATAGTATCTTGCTTACAAGTGCGTGAGAGATTAAAGTAGATTATAAACAGAAAGAAACTATATATATCTGCACAATTCTTGGCCGCTGACAATGCTTGGGTTATTATTGAACAGCAGTGCTGACCACTCAGACTGTTCCGTATCTTTTGATCTCCCTTGCATCCTTGAATGGATCCTCAGGCATTGTAGGCTCAAAGATTGTCCCCTACATTTTATGCTGTTTGCATAATGGTTTTTTTTTTTTTTTTTTTTCGGCACTTTTTTTTTCCTTTTCCGCTCTTTCGTTTTGTTTCATTTATTACCCTTCGCTGGCTGCTTTGGGGGTGCTGTTGGATTTTTTTTTTAAACCCTTGATACTGAGAATACCACAGAGTTATGGACTGTGGTGTGTCTCTATTTGACGCCAAAGAGCACAGATTTAACTTAGCCCGTGTCTCTCTGATGAGTCCGATCCAGCGGACGAAAGGCCTAGATGTAGACAATACTAATGGTTCTGCCTTTGGGAGAGATTGCGATGGTTCCCTCATGCAGACAATGAAGGTTTTTCCATATTCTTTTTCACCTGCACATTAAAAACATGTATCCAGTTTTCGTCCTTTGCCAAATACTGTAAGAAAAACGTTCTTCTGATTGGTGAGGCCTTCGTGCCGCTGTGCATACCTGTTGAAGTATTTGGCAAGTCCCGACCACGTCTTGCCGTGCATTCCTTTATCGGGGAGGAGAATGACAGACAAAGCAGAGAGGCAAAGGGCTGACGACGGTTCCTTCAATGGAGTCCCTGCCAGCCTTGCTGCCAGTGGTCAGGACCTGTGTGAATTGTGTTGCCGAGGCTGCATTTTCCCACTCGTTGTGGTATGTGGTGTGTTCAGGGACGCGATCTGAATGTTGGGGGTTTTCCCCTCTGGTCCAGTTCCTGTTTTTTTTCACTGTGTTGAACGAGCTCTCAAGGATTGCGCATATAACGTACTCCCAGTTTATCCTGAATACGCGTGAACCGTCTTGGGCTGGTGTAACCGTTAGTAATGGCTATTCTGGTAAACATCGGCCATCATCTGTGACCTATAATGAACATACTTACAAATTTTCAGAAAGATCGGCCAAGAACTTTCTGAGATTTTCCATAAAAAGAAGAAAACCATTATGGGCCGTTAGTAACGGCTATAACGGTAAACTTAAACATCGGGCATCATCCGTGCCCATAATAAACATCGGGCATCATCCGTGACCCATAATGAACATACCTGCTAATTTTCACAAAGATCGGCCAAGTACTTTCTGAGATATTCCATAAAGAAGAAAAACCGTTTACAGGCCGTTACAGCTGTTAGTAACGGCTATAGCGGTAAACTAAAACATCGGCATCATCCGTGACCCATAATGAACATACCTGCTAATTTTCACAAAGATCGCCAAGTACTTTCTGAGATATTCCATAAAAAAAAGAAAAAACGTTACAGGCCGTTCACACACACCACCCACACACACCACACACACACACACACACACACACACACCACCAACACACACACACACACACACGCACACCACACACACACACACACACACACAACGCACGCACAGTTTTTCTTCGTTCCCTTCTGAAGTACTTCTTATAGAACTGGGAGTACAGAAGAGCCGTCAGTAGTGATTTGGATGCGTGTAATATCAAGGAATGTCTTAATGTTGCTGACTCTGCTGACTCTGTTTAACAACGCTGCTACTGTTTTTTTCAGGGAGAGGATGGGGAAACTGGGGGGGTGGGGGGGGGGGGGGGGGTGGGACGGGCAAGGGGGGCAGAGGTAGCGGGGA
Source organism: Conus betulinus (assembly GCA_016801955.1). Lineage (NCBI taxonomy): Eukaryota > Metazoa > Mollusca > Gastropoda > Neogastropoda > Conidae > Conus > Conus betulinus. The sequence goes on from JADBJO010023052.1 coordinate 16,168, forward strand.
TTGTGTGTCATCTTCTGTGCCCCCAATCTCCACGGCATTTCCTCCCACCGTTGCTGTACGGCAGCTCCATCTTTACACAGCCACACCCACACCCTGCCCAAACCTGTCTCTCAGCCTCAAACGCTGGATGTTCACGAGGAGCAATCAATATCGTGTTTGGTCTTGGCCGTTAAACAACCACCACCCGAGGAGACACTGCCCTTCTGCCTAGCCACTGGACTTGAGTAATTACTGTCTCCATATTGTTGCTCTCAGCCTGCAATGTCTTTCTTGGTTTTTTGGTTATTTGTGAGTTTTGACATCAACGAGGTGACAGCACCCTGATATGGCCCTATGTGGGCGGCTGGGGCCATAACAACATTACCTCACCTTACCGCCCTCTTTGTGTTGTTCCAGACAGACGCAGAAACCCGAGGAAGGGAAGATCTGATCCCACTACTGCACAGCCCCCGGGGATGGCTCGTAGACCCGTTCCGATCAAAGCCTTCGTCCAGACTCAACAGGTCCTCAGATGCCGACAGCAGGAGTCGACGGCCCTCAAAGTGAGCGATGAACAATCTGTGTGGTGTTAGTGCGGGAAAGAGTGTGTTGGTGGTGTGTGTGTTAGTGGGGACAGAGTGTTGGTGTTGTGTGTGTGGTGTTTAGTGGGGGACAAGAGTGTGTTGGTGTGTGTGGTGTTAGTGGGGACAGAGTGTGTTGGTGTGTGTGGTGTTAGTGGGGGACACAGTGTGTGTTGGTGTGGTGTGTGGTATGGTTTGGGGGTGTGGGGGACAGTGTGGTTGGTGGTGTGTTGGGTTACAGTGGGGGACACAGTGGTGTTGGTGTGTCTGTGGTGGTTTAGTTTGGGGGACGTGTGTTTGTGTTGTGTGGTGTTAGTGGGGGACAGTGTGTGTTGGTGTGTGTCTGTGTGGTGTGTTAGTGGGGACACAGTGTGTTGGTGTGTGGTGGTGTTAGTGGGGGACAGAGTGTGTTGGTGTGTGTGTGTGTGGTGTTTAGTGGGGGACAGAGTGTGTTGGTGTGTGTGGTTGTTGTTGGGGGGACAAGAGTGGTGTTGGGGTGTGTGGTGTTGTTGGGGGACAGTGTGTTGTGTGTGTGTGGTGTTAGTGGGGGACAGTGTTTGTTGGTGTGTGTGTGGTTGTTATGGGGGACAGAGTGTGTTGGTGTGTGTGGTGTTAGTGGGGGACAGAGTGTGTTGGTGTGGTGTGGTGTTATGGGGACACAGTGTGGTTGGTGGTGTGTGTGGTGTTAGTGGGGACGGTGTGTGGGGTTGTTGGTGTGTGGGTGTGTGTGTTAGTTGGGGACAGAGTGTGTTGGTGTGTGTGTGGTGTTAGTGGGGGACAGTGTGGTGTTGGTGTGTGTGTGTTGGTGTTAGTGGGGGACAGTGGTGTGTTGGTGTGTTGTGTGGTGTGTGTTAGTGGGGACATAGTGTGTTGGTGTGTGTGGGGTGTTAGTGGGGGACAGAGTTGTGTTGGGTGTGGTGTGTGGTGTTTAGTGGGGGACATAGTGTGTTGTTGTGTGTGGTGTTAGTGGGGGTGGACAGTGTGTGTTGGGTGTGTGTGGTGTTAGTGGGGGACAGTGTGTGTTGGTGTGTGTGTGGTGTTAGTGGGGACAGAGTGTGTTGGTGTGTGTGGTGTTAGTGGGGGACAGAGGGTGTGTTGGTGTGTGTGGTGTTTTCTTTGGGGGACAGAGTGGTGTTTGGGGGGGTGTGTGTGTGGTGTTAGTGGGGGACACCGTGTGGTTGGTGTGTGTGGTGTTTAGTGGGGTACAGTGTGTGGTGTGTGTGTGGTGTGTGGTTTTTAGTGGGGGACCAGTGTGTGTTTGGTGTGTGGTGGTGTTTAGTGGGGACACAGAGTGTGTTGGTGTGTGTGGTGTTCGTGGGGGACAGAGTGTGTTGGTGTGTGTGGTGTTAGTGGGGACCAGAGTGTGTTGGTGTGTGTGGTGTTAGTGGGGGACAGAGTGGTGTTGGTGTGTGTGGTGTTAGTGGGGGACAGTGTGTTGGTATGTGTGGTTGTTAGTGGGGACAGGTGGTGTGTGGTGGTGTGTGGTGTTAGTGGGGGCACAGTGTGTTGGTGTGTGTGGTGTTAGTGGGGGACACAGTGTGTGGTGTGTGGTGGTGTTAGTGGGGGACAGTGATTTTCGGTGTGTGTGGTGTTATGTGTGGGACAAAGTGTGTTTGGTGTGTGTGGTGTTAGTGGGGGGACAGAGTGTTTTGGTGTGTGTGTGGTGTTAGTTTGGGGACAGTGTGTTTTGGTGTGTGTGGTGTTAGTGGGGGACAGTGTGTTGGTGTGTGTGGTGTTAGTGGGGGACAGAGTGTGTTGGTGTGTGTGGTGTTAGTGGGGGACAGAGTGTGTTGGTGTGTGTGGTGTTAGTGGGGGGGACAGAGTGTGTTGGTGTGTGTGTGGTGGTGTTAGTGGGGGACAGTGTGTGTTGGTGTGTGTGGTGTTAGTGGGGGACAGTGTGTTGTTGGTGGTGGTTTTAGTGGGGGACGAGTGTGTTGGTGTGTGTGTGTGGTGTTCGTGGGGGACAGTGTGTGTTGGTGTGTGTGGTGGTGGTGGGGGACAGTGTTGTTGGTTGTGTGTGGTGTTAGTGGGGGACAGAGTGTTGGTGTGTGTGTTGTGTTGTTAGTGGGGGGACAGTGTGTTGGTGTGTGTGTGTTAGTGGGGGACAGTGTGTGGTGTGTGTTGTGGTGGTGTTAGTGGGGGGACAGTGTGTTGGTGTGTGTGTGTGGTGTTAAGTGGGGGACAGAGTGTGTTGGTGTGTGTTGGTGTTGGTGGGGGCCAGTGTGTTGGTGTGTGTGGTGTTTTGTGGGGACCGTGTGTTTTTGGTGTGTGGTGTTTAGTGGGGGACCGAGTGTGTTGGTGTGTGGTGGTGTTAGTGGGGACAGTGTGTGTTGGTTGTGTGTTGGTGTTAGTGGGGGACAGTGGTGTGTTGGTGTGTGTGTGGTGTTAGTGGGGACAGAGTGTGTTGGTGTGTGTGGTGTTAGTGGGGACAGTGTGTGTTGTGGTGTGGTGTGTGGTGTTAGTGGGTGGGGGACAGTTGTGTGTTTGGTGTGTGTGGTGTTTAGTGGGTGGACAGTGTGTGTTTGGTGTGTGTGGTGTTAGTGGGGGACAGAGTGTGTTGTGTGGTGTGTTGTTAGTGGGGGACAGTCGTGTGTTGTGTGTGTGGTGTTAGTAGGGGGACAGTGTGGTGTTTGGTGTGTGTGGGTGGTGTTAGTGGGGGACAGTGTGTGTTTGTGTGTGTGGTGTTAGTGGGGGACAGAGTGGTGTGTTGTGTGTTGTGAGGTGTTAGTGGGGGACAAGTGTGTGTTGGTGGTGTGTGTGTTATGGGGGACATTGTGTGTTGGTGTTGTGTGGTGTTAGTGGGGGACAGAATGTGTGTTTGGTGTGTGTGGTGTTAGTGAGGGACAACAGAGTGTGTTGGTGTGTGTGGTGTTGGGGGGGGACAGAGTGTGTTGTGTGTGGGTGTTAGTGTGGGGACAGTGTGTGGTGTGTGTGGTGGTGTTAGTGGGGGACAGTGTGTGGTGGTGTGTGTGCTGTTAGTGGGGGACAGTGTGTGTTGGTGTGTGTGGTGGGGTGTTAATGGGGGGACAGAGTGTGTTGGTGTGTGTGGTGTTAGTGGGGGACAGAGTGTGTTGGTGTGTGTGGTGTTAGTGGGGGACAGAGTGTGTTGGTGTTGGTGTGTGTTTAGTGGGGGACAGTGTGGTGTTGGGTGTGTGTGGTGTTAGTGGGGGACCAGGTGTGTGGTGGTGTGTGCGCACAGCGTCTGTAGGTCTGTCAGCTGTTCTCTTCACTCACCTCCCCTTCCCCTTCCTCCCTCTGTGTGTGTATGTATGTGTGGTGTGTGTGTGTGTGGGTGTGTGTGTGTTGTGTGTGTGTTGTGTGTTGTGTGTGGTGTGTGTGTGCGCGCGCGTGTGTGTTGCGAATATTTTAGAAACTAATTTGTTGGAACCTTCTAAAGCACTCTGTAGCTTATTTGTTAGGATGGATGCTATCGAAATTGTCTCCATTTTTATGAGTAGTAGTATAGTAGTAGTAGTAAGTTGTGTGTGGTTTTTGTTGTTGTGTTTGTACTTTTGGTGTGTTTTCATTATAATTAATATGTTATTGTTGTTATTATTATTATCATCAATCATTAAGCATTATTATTATGATTATCATCATTATTATTTATTATCATAATTATCATTATGAAACTTCCATTTAATGCAGGTATACAACTTTGTAACACACTGCTTGAAACAGATTGAAAGTGCATAGCTCATTTCTCATTTTCAAAACTGCAAAATGCAATCTCATTCCGTTTTGATTCTTTTTTTTTTTCGTTTTTCTTGACACTTTAATCATAACAGGTTTGAATGAAAATTATATGCGCTGAATTCCATCGTCGTTTAATATGCACGTTTTTGTGGCCTGAAAATGGGGAAATCCAATCAAACTCCAACACTCAAATACCACACAAACTGAAAAAGATTTTAAAATCAGTTAGCTCATATCGCATTCTGAGGTTGTATTGACTGGTTTTTTTTTTGTTGTTGTTTTTTGTGTTGTTTTTTTTTCACGCGCCCACACGTCTGTACACACTGACTGCTCAGAGCTTAAACTCATTTTCTCATTCTGGCCCAGTGTTACCTATCTTTTTATACAGCTTGCACAATCCGTAAGGACGGCGGCTGGGAAACAAGTTCCTAAATGCCCTGGCCCAGTTATCGTTGTGGTGCTGTGTGCCTGGCAGTCTTTTATCTTCCCTCCTTCACCCACTCCGAAGCAGATTTGATGACCTAAATAACGAAAACATTAAATACCAAAAACAACTGAACAAGATTTTAAACATCTTGTTAGGGATCAATATCGCTCTTCCAGTGTAGGTATTGACCGGGGCGGGGCCACACCTTGTCCGTTCGCCAAGCATTTGCCTGAGTGGTGGGAGGACAGCTGTTTTTCTAATCACGCGCCCACGCCAGTCTGTAACCAGCCACACTGGACGAAGACCAGCACCAACTCCCCCCACCACAGACCAACCCCCACCCCCTCCGCCCAAGTGCCCGCCCGCCCCCCCCCACAAGGGAATGATAAACACGAACTTGGGAAAACAAGTGCCTACTAAATGCACAAAGCACCAGATAAACGTTGTGCAAACACCGAGAATAATTCAGGCAGCGTGTCTGACCTAACCACCCTCCGTGGCCAAGGCTCTGAGGCACATCCAAGAGGGACGAATCGAATGTGTAGGCTCTCATTCTTCCGAGGTCGTAATACGACAGCCACTACTCATCCGCTTCGGCAGCATTTGCCTGAATAGGCAAAGTGGTAAAGTCTGAATTTGAAACATTCCAGACAGCCACGACGCCATTCTTACCCAAGCCGCCCCCCCTATCCTAATGATGCTCCTCCCCCCCCCCCCCCCCCCACCCCCTTCCCCCCTGAGTTCGTAGCCGTCCCCCTTCCCTTTCACTCGTATACCGGCCTGCATTCCCCCCCATCCCTCTCGTCCATCTCCCCCCTACCTTTCCCCCCCCCTCTGTCCCCAGCCTCCCCCTACCTTGTTCAACGCCTATTATAATCATGAACGATGTAATCGAAAAGTCCCCTGCGTGAAAAATCTACATTCCTGAATGATGAGATGCTCACTGACTACGATGATAATTAATGGTTTGTGGTGGTCCGTGATGATGATGATGGGCATCAAATGGTTCTTGATGCATGGATCATGATGTAACAGCGGCAGGTAGCGTTACATTATCATAATGATGCTTGTGGTGTGTAGAGCGCGCATTAGCCCCCGTGCGTTTATATTGTATTATCTGTGAGCGCGCCACCCCATTGAGTCCGCGTCGTTAATATTGTATATGTCTGTGCACGTGCAAATGTCTGCTGTTGTACGTGTGTGTGTGGTGTGTGGTGTGTGTGTGTGTTGTGTGGTGTGTGTAGTGGTACTTGGTGTGTGTGTGTGGGTGTGTGTGTGTATGTGTGGTGTGGTGATGTGTGTGTGTGGTGTGTATGTGTGTGTGTGTGTGTGTGGTGTGTGATGTTGCCTGTGTTTTTTATCTCTGTGTTGTGTGCTGTCTCTGGTGTCGTTATCCTATGTCTGTCTCTGTATGTGAGAGTCTGTGCCTGTGTCCACATCTGTGTTCACATTGTATGTACACTATAGGTCTGTATGTAGTCAAATGCATTACCCGCCTGCCCACTTCAGGCCTGTTCTCCTTGTCATAATCCAGGCTTCCCCCCCCCCCCCCGCCCCCCAGACCCCACCACCACCACCACCAACCCACCAATCACCCAATCAATCCCTCATTGGTGTATGGTCCTGCCTGCCAGTCGGTATGGAGTCCTCCACCCAGCCTGCAGAGACCTGGTGAACAAGGTGGGCCACCCTGGAGGAGAGGCTGGAACCACCTTGAGACGCTCATCAGCAAGCAGCACACCAGACCTCACCCGCACCCAAGCATCAGGAGCAGGTCAGTCCTCTCCTCGCCTGCCTCTGTCTCTCGGGTCTCGTCTCTCTCACCTGTCTCTGTTCCTTCTCTCTACTCAATCGCCGCGCGCGCTACTTGGCCACAGGATGCACACACCAACGTTAATGCGTCCAAAGGCCTTGCTTAAGAAGTCGAGTATTTTATAGACTGGCGCAGTTTAGATTGTTTTTTTTTGAGAATGTTCATTGTGTCTGAAAGTTGATTCTCCTCGTTTTCTTTCCTATGGCCATCAAGGTACAAGCCAGGGTGGTTCCAAGCAGAGAGATTTATTCAATTCAAAGGAATGGGACTATATAAGCGGGGGCTCACAGTTTAACGCAATGATAGGGTACAAGTGAGTGCCAAAGGCCGGAATGTTGTGACGTCAATTAAGAGGAAGGTCACGTATTTGAAAATTGTGAGTTCTTTCGTTCTTCGGTGGAAATCCAACGGGAAAACGAACGAAAATGATAGATGGGGGTGTTGTTTCTTTTGATCAATTATCAGTTTAACATTCAATACTGGCTAAAATTTATGGTAGTAGGCCTCGAAAATGCTTACATGTATTTCTCTAGTGTTTTAGTGCAAAATCCTAACTGTGGCGTGTGGCCACATTCAGGTCGGCTTCCAGAAACCTCCATTTGGAGGGGTCGGATCGGTTCGTTGCCGGAGACGAAGTGGTATAGAGAAGAGGAGGAAGGGAGGTGGAGGGTGGCAAGTTGGGAGAGTGAGGGAGCAGGGAAACAATGGTAGCTAAGAGGGACAGTGAGAGGACGAGAGATATTTTTACAGGGGGGTGGGGATAGACGAGAGGTTTTACCAGGGATTGGGGAGAGACGAGAGGTTTTACAGTGGATGGCCAGAGACGATAAGGTTTACCAGGGGGTGGGGAGAGACGAGAGGTTTACAGGGGATGAAAGGGAGAGACGAGAGGTTTACAGGGGATGGCGAGAGACGAGAGGTTTACACAGTGGTATGGGGGAGAGACGAGAGGTTTACAGAGGATTGGGAGAGACGAGACAAGGTTTACAGGGGATGGGGAGAGACGCAAGTTTACAGGGGATGGGGAGAGACGAGAGGTTTACAGTGGATGTTGGAGACGAGAGGTTTACAGCGGATGGGGAGAGACGAGAGGTTTTACAGGGGATGGGGAGAGAGACGAGAGGTTTAACAGGGGATGGGGAGAGACGAGAGGTTTACCAGGGATGGGAGAGACGAGAGGTTTACAAGGGGATGGGGAGAGACGATCGAGGTTTACAGGGGGGTGGGGAGAGACGAGAGGTTACAGGGGATGGGGAGAGAGAGAAGGAGGTTTACAGAGGATTGGGAGAGACGAAGGAGGTTTACAGGGGGATGGGGAGAGACGAGAGGTTTACAGAGGATTGGGAGAGACGCACGAGAGGTTTCCAGGGGATGGGGAGAGACGCAAGGTTTACAGGGGATGGGGAGGGACGAGAGGTTTACAGTGGATGGGGAGAGACGAGAGGTTTACAGGGGATGGGAGAGACGAGAGGTTTACAGGGGAACGGGAGAGACGAGAGGTTTTTACAGGGGACTGGGAGAGACGAGAGGTTTACAGAGGATTGGGAGAGACGAGAGAGTTTTACAGTGGATGGGAGAGACGAGGTTTACAGTGGGGATGTGGGGAGAGACGAGAGGTTTACAGGGATGGGGAGAGACGAGAGGTTTACAGTGGATGGGAGAGACAGAGGTTTACAGGGGATGGGAAGAGACGAGAAGGTTTTACAGGGCGAACGATGAGAGACGAGAGGTTTACAGGGGACTGGGAGAGACGAGAGGAGGTTTACAGTGGATGGGGAGAGACGAGAGGTTTACAGGGGATGGGGGAGAGACGAGAGGGTTTACAGGTGGATGGGGAGAGACGAGAGGTTTACAGGGGGATGGGGAGAGACGAGAGGTTTACAGGGGACTGGGAGAGACGAGAGGTTTACAGGGGATGGCGAGAGACGAGAGGTTTACAGTGGATGGCGAGAGACGAGAGGTTTTTTACAGGGGATGGCGAGAGACGAGAGGTTTACAGGGGATGGCGAGAGACGAGAGGTTTACAAGGGATGGGGAGAGACGAGAGGGTTTACAGGGGATGGGGAGAGACGAGAGGTTTACAGGGTGGATGGGGAGAGACGAGAGGTTTACAGAGGATTGGGAGAGACGAGAGGTTTACAGGGGGATGGGAGAGACGAGAGGTTTACAGAGAGACGAGAGGTTTACAGGGGATGGCGAGAGACCGGAGTTTACAGGGGATGGCGAGAGACGAGAGGTTTACAGGGGATGGCGAGAGACGAGAGGTTTACACAGGGATGGCGAGAGACGAGAGGTTTACAGGGGATTGGGAGAGACGAGAGGTTTACAAGGGATGGG
>JADBJO010023053.1:8868-27052 GCA_016801955.1 Conus betulinus
TGGTGTTCTCGTCTCCACAAACCCGGTCATTCTCTCCCCCCCCCCCCCCCCCATCCCTCTGGTGGTTTCTCGTCTCCACAAACCCGGTCATTCTCTCTCCCCCCCCCCCCCCCCATCCCTCTGGTGTTCTCGTCTCCACAAACCCGTCATTCATTCTCCCCCCCCCCCCCCCCCCATCCCTCTGGTGTTCTCGTCTCCACAAACCCGGTCATTCTCTTCCCCCCCCCCCCCCCCCCCCTCTGGTGTTCTCGTCTCCACAAACCCGGTCATTCTCCCCCCCCCCCCCCCCATCCCTCTGGGTGTTCTCGTCTCCACAACCCGGTCATTCTCTCTCCCCCCCCCCCCCCCCCCCATCCCTCTGGTGTTCTCGTCTCCACAACCCGGTCATTCTCCCCCCCCCCCCCCCCATCCCTCTGGTGTTCTCGTCTCCACAAACCCCCCCCCCCCCCCCCCCCCCATCCCTCTGGTGTTCTCGTCTCCACAAACCCGGTCATTCTCCCCCCCCCCCCCCCCCCCATCCCTCTGGTGTTCTCGTCTCCACAAACCCGGTCATTCTCCCCCCCCCCCCATCCCTCTGGTGTTCTCGTCTCCCACAACCCGGTCATTCTCTCTCCCCCCCCCCCCCCCCCCATCCCTCTGGTGTTCTCGTCTCCACAAACCCGGTCATCCCCCCCCTCCCCACCAAATCTCCCATGGGTCCCTGCCCCATCTTTCTTCCTACCTTCCACCTCTCACCACCACCATCTCCCCCTGTAGCCTCTGCTCCCCCTGTCCGTGTCCCCTCTTCCCCTTCACCGCGTGTCTCCCCTTCCCTCTGTCTTTGGGCCTCTCCCCCCCGCCCCCATCATTCCTCCTGTTTAATCATCCCTGTCCTCCCTTTCCCTGCTGCCCCCCCCCCCCTCTCTCTCTCTCTCTCTCTCTCTCTCTCTCTCTCTCTCTCTCTCTCTCTCTTAGAGTGACAAGACAGAAGCTCACTAGCAGAGGACATGTAAGTGAGGGAGCTATTTGTCTTGAAAGTGCCCTTGTATCCCCATAGGGATTAAAATATAAAAAGGAATCATATATGCATATGTATGCACGCACGCACACACACACACACACACACACACACACACACACACACACACACACACACACACGTCTGCTCTAATCAAAGACGTATACAGATGGGAATCCCACAAGGAGGTGTAATAGCCCCAATCCTTTTCAACATTTTGATGCATGATCTTCCAAAAGTGGTCTCAAACAATGTCGAGCTAGCACAATATGCGGATGATATTTGCATATGGATGAAAGTTACTCTAAAAAAGCTTACACCGATTAGATCAATTAACTATATTAAAAAGCTATATCAAAATGAACTAGATAAAATCAACAATACATGATTGAAAACGGACTAACTCTTTCACATGAAAAATCGCATATGGTTCTCTTCAACTCGGGCTATGATCCTAAACCTCTACCCTCTTTTCAAATAAATGGAATGCCGCTTGAATATAAAAAAGTTGTTAAATTTCTAGGAGTAAGCCTGACTTCTAAATTGAATTGGAACCACCATTTAGAAAATATTCTGACAAAAGCCAGAAAAGGATTAAATCTATTAAAAATGATAAGTCGACAGTCGTGGGGAAAAGACAGTAAGGTACTTATTCATTTAGCAACTGCACTTGTAAGATCAAAATTATCTTATGCTCAGGAAATATTCTTTTCAGCTCCAAAATATTTGATAACAAAGATGCAAAGTATCGATAGCAAAGCTTATAAGATGGCTCTCGGTGTCCCTGTCCATGCCTCAACATTAAAAATTTACACAGAAATAGGAATTTTGCCTTTTGCCGAAAATATGAAACTTGCTTCAGCAAAATATATATTAAGGAGTCGTTCAACGCAAAATTCATGCATCAAGGAAACTGGTTTAAAATCAGAAATACATTTTCCAAAGCGAGCACAGAGTTTTGACTCTGTAAAAAACTATAGGCTCCTATACATCCCAATTATTTACAGATGCTGGTGTTGAACCCCAAACAGTAGCTCCTCAAATGACTTACAGTAATATTCCTCAATGGGAGCTTAGTAAGGCTAATTACGATATTAATTAAACAGAGTTAAGAAAAAGTGATGGGACCATGCTGCCAACATATGTCAAGGCACATATAAATGAAAAATTATATAAATCATCTCAAAATATATACAGACGGTTCTCTACTGAAAACCAATTATCAGGTGCTGCATTCATTATTCCATCATTAAAAATAGAGAAATCGTATCACATTGGGAAAAACTTCTCTGTATTCACAGCAGAGCTAATTGCTATTATTATGGCACTGAACTATCTTCTTAGTCTTCCATATTCGATATTTCAAATATTATTTTGTGTCGATTCCAAATCTGTCTTACAAGCTTTAAAATATTCTCATACACGAGTGAGAGAGGAGAAATGATATCTGAGATATATCATTTAATTCATTTTTTGTCTTTACGTGGTTCTTCTATTGACTTTTGTTGGATTCCATCACATTGTGGTTTAGCGGCAAATGAAAGGGTTGATCGGTTAGCCAAAAATAGTGCAGCGAAGGAAAAGAGTTTTACAAAAATAAATGTTCCTTTATCCTTGTATGAAAATTATAGCCTTTTAGGTAAAGCATCATGGGATTCGGTGTGATACGAAGACAAAAAGAGTGTCCAAACACAATAAAGGACAACAAGGGAAAATTCTTTAAGAAACTTGTAAAATATAAAACCGGACACAATCTCCATCAGGAACGGATTTTGAAGAGTCTGATCTTTAGACTCAGACTTGATGCATACAAAACAAAATATTGTAAAAATGCCATCTGCATTTGTGGCCAAAATATTACTCCATTCCATGTCATCTTTCTTTGCAGAAATACTAAAAAATATTTACCTACTGGGTTAGTTTGAACCCATCAATCGCGAATTTTTGGGAATGAAACGAAGGCCATAGAAGCTGTTAGAGCAATTGTTAACGAGTCCAGTTGGACATTTACTTTGATTCTCGAGTTATTTGTTCGATTTGTTCTCTTATGTCAATTGTTAAAAATATTTTGTTTCTTTAAAAATGTTCAGATATGAATCCAGGCTAAAGTAGTTTTACCGTTGTGCGGTAGATTAGAATGGGGTTAAAGTGATTGTCACTTATTGGTATTTCATTAGTTAGATAGACTATGCATGCAAAGATTAGCATACTACACTACCTCCACACTCCATACACTTTTAATGACATTTTAAAAAACAACACATACATTTATGCCCCCCCCCCCCCCCCCCACACACACACACACACACATACACGACATACACATACACCGGTCCCTTTTACATGGGTTTTTTTTTTTTCCTATTTGTCTTTGTTTGTTTGCCTGTTTGTTTGTCTCCTGTTCTTGTCTAAGATCACTATAAAGTGGATAGACATTAAATTAAAGAACGAACGAACACACACACACACACACACACACACACACACACACACACACACACACACACACACACACACAATGTCAACGCACTCGCACAGAGAGAGAAACAGACAAGACAGAAAAGCCGAAACAGAATGCCGCAGACGGACAGATGAGAGGTACAGACAGACGGGGACATACTGAAGCAGAGAGACGGAGGGAGAGAAACAGACTGGAGCAGAGAGACTGAAGCTGAGAGGTGCAGACAGAGACACGTTGAGGCAGAGAGAGAGAGAGAGGCAACATCAAATGTCCAATTGTAAGATAGCATTACATCGATTGTGGTAACACTTGAGCTCTTCGTACATTTCCCCCTTTCAACATGTCCAATAACATGATTCATAACGTGAATAAAAGTTTTTTTTTTAATGTGTATAACACAGAGTGTGGAAAACAAATACACTGTACGCAATATGCACTCCCATACAGAAAAAAAATAAGTGGAGGCGTTCAATGGCTTTGTTGAATCAAAAATTCTGTGTAACAAGGACACAGAATGCGCTTTCTCTCTCTCTCACTTTGAAGCATGTTCTAATTCTTGATCTGACATTTATATTCTAATGTCTGCACCTGATGTCATGAACTTAGTTTAACTATTTGAATAAACCGATACACGGAGCCACCGGGGTAAACATGTATGCATAAACACACACACACACGCACGTGCGCCTGCGCGCGCCCGCCCGCCCCGTACACAACAGAGAGAGAGAGGGGAGGAGGTGTTGAGAGTCGGTGATTCTGACCAGGTCTACTCGCCACACAGTTCTCGGCCTTTCCATCTTCCTGTCAGCAAGTTTAATTAACAGCAAGCAGCACATCGACGATGAAACGAACAGCTAAACAATCAAAGAGACAAACAAGAACTCATAACCTTATATTAGAGAAGGAAGGGAGGAACGAAGGAATAAAGTAACTGAGAACGAAGGCTGTAGGGAATGAATAATGATTAATGATATATCGAAGCCGTGAAAGAATATGTAATAAAGAGACGGAATAAATGAAAATATCTCGACCAGCCAAACCACTCAACCAGTCAAAGAAGCAGCAGCTATAAGTAGCTATTGGACGACAAAAGTAAACTAGCATACAACTGACCATCCAGTCAACGAGCTACCGTGGCAAAGTGGTTTAGCATCGTGGACTCCCGGCTTGGTTCGATTCCCATCAGAGTCATGTGGGATTCTTCTGTCCCGACAGGCTCCTACTCGGAGCTGAGTCTGCTATGGGCTCAACTGGGACGTCTGGGACCACACAGTCGAGTTTCATCCATTAAATGGGTGCGTCTCAGACAGAGTTGCTCAAATTTCCTGACCAACATTGCAGGTGTGTCTATCTCTCAGAGCTTGCTGACGCCAGGATATCTTAAGAAAATAAGCGTAGAGTACAGCCATGTATGCAGTCTCAGACCGGAATGGAAATCCGTACACCAAAATCCGTACATCATCTTCATCATCCTCATTCTCATCGATCAGTTCTAACAACAACAACAAAAAAAGAAAAAATTCAATTCTGTGACCCTTCAGGCCCTACTCTCATGCTGACCTCAGTTTCGATGTCCTTACCATGTCTATGGCCTTGGTTTGATTCCAACGGGGTCACCGTATCGGCAAATTCGTTGGACGGACGTGGTGGCCCCCTCCGGAGGGAAAGCTCACTCATGTCGGCTCCGCGAATAGGCAATCACTGTCGTCCGTAGAGGGCTAAGTAGGTGGTGTCCTGCGAATGTTGGATCGGAACAAAGGCCGCTGAACTCCATCGAAAGTGACTCGGCAGCAGTGCTGTGTCTCCTCCTGTGGGTTGCCTCTTGACGACTTGATATTGATTGCTCCCTGTGGATTGCTGGGGCTGGGGCGGGTCGGTGCTGTCTTTGGCTGTGGACGGGGTTCAAAATGAGCGGCGGCGGCGTGGGTGCAATGCCACCGAGGTGGCACAGAAGATGGGACAGAGAAAATAACAGATAAAAAAAAAAACAGTCGAAGAAGCCACCAAGCCAACCAACCTACTCTTGTTACTCCCGACAGACGTTCAAAGTGGGTCCGAAGAACAAACAATTGAAACACACACACACACACACACACACACACACACACACACACACACACACACACACACACACAGGAGGGACAAATACATAGATACAAAAGCGTCTAGTTCATGTGCATATATTCTGCCTGTGTAAGCTTGTTTACATATTAACCGTGGATTTCCCTACAGAATTTTGTCGGGGAACTGGTGTAAGGTCTGTTACGTGCGCTAATTCATAAACCCAAACTCTATTTATCGCTTCGCCCAAAAGACTAAATTGATAACAGGCGTAGCTACTTACTGAAAGAAAGTTTGGAAATGCTAACAACATACTGATTATTGGCAGGCAAACACACAGAGAGAGAGAGAGAGAGAGAGAGAGAGAGAGAGAGAGAGAGGTTAAACTGTCGTAATATGTGGGTAATGTGCATTTATATGCACAGCAAGTTTTGTCGCAAATCCCGACAATGTAACAATGATGGGCATTCACGTATAAAGGACATTTCTTCATAATGATTAATAGTGAGTAGCGTAATCGTCATGCTCATAAGAGGCATGAACATGTGCTGATGAATAGTGCGTCACACTGACAAAAACAGAGTTGATAATTCATGGTTAATGCAAAACGATGCACAGTATCTATGTGACAATGCACATTCATAAACATTGGTAAGTGACGTGCACACACGTTAGCACGTTCTTATGGGCGTTGAGTAGCTTCTTATTTTTTTTCTTCTTTTTTTCTTTCCTTTTTTTCATTTTTAAGCGGCCATATACTTTTAGATTTATTTCCATTCATGCCTGTGTGTACGTTCGTGCGTGCTAGCGTGCGTGCGCGCGCGTGTGTATGTGTGGGTGTGCGCGCGCGCGTGTGCGCGTGTGTGTGTGTGTGTGTGTGTGTGTGTGTGTGTGAAGAGACTCGGTTTTAATTGGCATCTATGCCTGTGCGTGCCGGCTTTTTTACTATGCGTGTTTGTCATGCATTCCCTCGCATGAATTTTTTTTTTCTTTTCTTTCTCATACTTGTTTTCAGAGCTTCTGAAAATGACAAAATCACGCATGGTCATCGATATTAGCATTTCAATGGTAGAAAAAAAAATTCCTTAAAACAACAACACCAACAACAACAACAACAACATTGATTCGTGGCCCTGATTACGAGCACTTTGATGATCGAAAACAAAAACATTAACATTATTACACAGTAGCATTTCAGGAAATATCCTTTTTCTATGGCTGGAGAAAGTTTTCGCTTTTCACTTTTTAACTTACACGGTAGCTTTCTGAAAGGAAATAATCGCCATGGACAGATTTTGCGTATTTCTGTCAAAGGGCCACCACTTACAAAGCGTTTTCTGGAAACTCTGTGAATTGGGCATTTCACGCGAATGATCTCTCTGTGCCTCACATCTTGCGCGGAATCTTTTTTTTTTTCTTTCTTTCTTTTTTTTTTTTTTAAACACATGGCCAAAAGACGTCACGTGCGACATCAGCATGGGGACTATGTAAGAAAACGTAACTCGTGCATGTACTTGAGCATAACGCAACAAGGACGTCACAGCTGTGATTATTGTCACATATATTTCTTCTGTTGACAGCACGATTTAACTTTAACCAGATGATGTTTCAGCACCGAGACTTAACGCCTCTTCACATGCAGATTTAACGTCCAAAACACCTTAGGTGATATGGCAGATGCAGATAACCATTTGGTTTAACAGAGGAGCACATCAGGGGAAGGGGGGGAGGGGGGGGGGGGGGGCGGAGAGAAAGGGGGACGAAGGGAAGGGGCCTATAATTATAACACCACAATGTCACCACCGGAATAGTGATGGGCAGGAAAACAGAGTGAGGTTTTAAGCCAGGCACAAATGGGGTTTGAACTCGCATCCTGCTGCTGTGTGCACTTGGTACTCTTCCACAAGGCTAAATCTAGGCATTCGGAACCTGCCTTTCGTAGCGTGAAGCTGTTATCAGTATTGCACAAAGTGCCACACTGTAAATCCGCCGATTATAATGATAAAAACCTCAGAGGTGCGTAAAACTTCGTTCTTTGTATGTTTGTTTGTTTGTTTTATACCGAATTGGGAAGGTATGAGGTTGGTAGTTGCCAGTATCAAGATGATTTTCCCTGTCTGTATGATCTGTCTCATCCCTGCATCTTATAATGTTAAAAAGATGGTTTACAGTGTGACCCCCCCCCCCCCCCCCCCCCCCCAAAAAAAAAAAAAAAAAAGGTGAATGAAAGGATAGATGGGTGGGAGGGAAGATTGTGTGTGTGTGTGTGTGTGTGTGTGTGTGTGTGTGTGTGTGTGTGTGTGTGTGTGTGTGTGTGTGTGTGTGTGTGTGCGTGCGTGCGTGCGTGCGTATTCTACATTTTCTACGACCATTAAGCCCAGGGCAATGTAGAAGCAACACAGACTATGGATTCACAGAGTTTAACACGACTGATTAAAAATTAATTTTTGATGTTGTTGTCCCCCAAATCGCTAGGTCTTCAGTTTGGTTTTGAGAAGATATATATCTTTTTTTTATCGAAAGAAAACTGCTATGAGATTATTCCATTATTTCGTTAGTTCATTTATACAGCCTGGTCATTTCCATCTGCATGGAATATATCACTTCAAAACCAAACTGCATTACAATCACAACAATATGGTTGATTCTCACTCAATGTGCCTGCTCTCTGCACACATGGTACATGCCATATTCTCTATTGTCTGATGTTTCAAATGTGTGTGTGTGTGTGTGTGTGTGTGTGTGTGTGTGTGTGTGTGTGTGTGTGTGTGTGTGTGTGTACACGCACGTACACGTACGCAAGTACACGCACGTGTGTCTTTACATTTGTGTTAACTCTCTCTCTCTCTCTCTCTCTCTCTCTCTCTCTCTCTCTCTCTCTCTCTCTCTCTCTCTCTGTATACGTATATACTTTTTTTCCCCCACAAGTATCAAGATGTTTCTCTCCGTTCGTCTGTATGTCTCTCTGCTTTCTGAATCACAACGACATGACCCCGAAACGGTGACAGCAAAAGCTTCAGACTCATTACTGAAGAGAAATGGATAAGGACATTAGATACAAGGATTGGAAATGGGATGTAATGTTAAGACAAATTGGTAACAACCCTATCCAAATGTACCTATGAACAACATTGATGATTTGCAGAAATTTTATATCTTTTTCAGATGACATTTATGATATATCGTACACAGTCACAGGCAGGACTACATACACATTATTCTATGGTTTCATTTTCATTGTGATGTATGGAGCGTATTGTTGTTTTTGAAATACATTGGTTACAGTATAACTAAACACACACACACACACACACACACACACACACACACACACACACACACACACACACACACACAACATGCATTATTGAGTGGGATTAGATAGCAGGAAAGTGCCACGATTGAGATATATTTGATTAGTTCCCATCCTGTTATTGTGTCTCTGATCTAGTTTCTCAGAATGATTTTTTTTTAATTTGTAGTCGATGACATCACACATTATGATGTCAGAACTTGTGTACCCTATTTATGACGTCAATTCTTTGCTCTCCAGTTTCCAAAGATGGACATTGTGTAGTTATATTGTTTTTCGTTTTGTTTTTTATACCCCCAGGTCTTACAGAACAGGGAGTACTTTAGAATGGGAACGAAGAAATGCTGTCTGTCTGTCTGTCTGTCAGTATGTCCGTGGTCAAAATGTGTTCCACTAGCTCCAGACAAAACTACTGGGCCGATCTTTCTGAAAATTTTTAGGTATGTTCATTATGGGCCATGGATGATGACCGATGTTTTACTTTACCGCTATACCCGTTACTAATGGCTGTAACGGCCTGTAACGGTTTTTCTTCTTTATGGAATATCTCAGAAAGTACTTGGCCGATCTTTGTAAAAATTAGCAGGTACGTTCATTATGGGTCACGGATGATGCCCGATGTTTTAGTTTACCTCGTTGTAGCCGTTACTAACGGCTGTAACGGCCTGTAACGGTTTTTTCTTCTTTGTGGAATATCTTAGAAAGTACTCGGCCGATCTTTCTGAAAATTTGTAGGTATGTTCATTATGGGTCACGAATAATGCCCGATGTTTTAGTTTACCGTTTAACTGTTACTAACGGCTGTAACGGCCTATAACGGTTTTTCTTCTGTATGGAATATCACAGAAAATACTTGGCCGACCTTTATGAAAATTAGCAGGTATGTTCATTATGGGTAACGGATGATGCCCGATGTTTTAGTTTACCTCGTTGTAGCCGTTACTAACGGCTGTAACGGCATGTAAGGGTTTTTCTTCTTATGGAATATCTCAGAAAGTACGTGGCCGATCTTTCTGAAAATTTGTAGGTATGTTCATTATGTGTAACGAATAATGAGCGATGTTTTAGTTTACCGTTATAACCGTTACTAACGGCTGTAACGGCCTGTGACTGTTTTTCTTCTTTATGGCATATCTCAGAAAATACTATGCCGATCTTTGCGAAAATTAGTAGGTATCTTTATTATGGGTCACGAATAATGCCTGATGTTTTAGTTTGCCCCGTTATAGCCGTTACTAACGGCTGTAACGGCTGTTCTTGTTTATGGAATATCTGAGAAAGTACTTGGCCGATCTTTGTGAAAATTAGCAGGTATGTTCATTATGCGTTACGGATGATGCCTGATGTTTTAGTTTACTCCATTATAGCTGTTACTAACAGCTGTAACGGCCTGTAACGGGTTTTCTTCTTTATGGAATATCTTAGAAAGTACTTGGCCGATTTGTCTGAAAATTAGTAGGTATGTTCATTATAGGTCACGAATAATGTGCGATGTTTTAATTTACCGTTTAGAGCCATCATTAACGGCTGTAACAGCCTGAAAACGGTTTTTCTTCTTTATAGAATATCTCAGAAAGTACTTGGCCGATCTTTATGAAAATTAGCAGGTATGTTCATTATGGGTAACGGATGATGCCCGATGTTTTAGTTTACCCCGATATAGTCGTTACTAACGCTGTAACGGCCTGTAACCGTTTTTTCTTCTTCATGGAATATCTCGGAAATTACTTGGCCGATCTTTGTGAAAATTAGCAGGTACGTTCATTAATTGTCACGGATGATGCCCAATGTTTTAGTTTACCGTTATAGCCGTTACTAACGGTTGTAACGGCCTGTAACGGTTTTTCTTCTTTATGGAATATCTCAGAAAGAACTTGGCCTATCTTTCTGAAAATTAGCAGGTATGTTCATTATGGGTGACGGATGATGCCCGTTACTAACGGCTATATCGGCTCATAATGTTTTTTCTTCTTTGTGGAATATCTCAGAAAGTACTTGGCCAAACTTTCCGAAAATTTGTAGGTATGTCCATTATGGGCGACGGATGATGCCCGTCGTTTTATTTTACCGTTGTAGCCGATAATAGTTTTTCTTTTTTATGGAATGCCTCAGAAAGTACTTGGCCGATCTTTCTGAAAATTTTTAGGTATGTTCATCATGGGTCATGGATCATGCCCGACGTTTAATTTACCGTTATAGCCGTTAGTAACGGCTATAACGGTTAGTAACGGCTATAACGCTTTTTGTTTTTTTATGGAATATCTCAGAAAATTCTTGGCAGATCTTTCTGAAAATTTGTAGGTATATTCATTATGGGTCACAGAGATGTCCGATGTTTAAGTTTACCGTTATAGCCGTTACTAACGGCCCATAATGGTTTTCTTCTTGACGGAAAATCTCAGAAAGTTCTAGGCGGATCTTTCTGAAAATGTGTAAGTATGTTCATTATAGGTCACAGATGATGGCCAATGTTTACCAGAATAGCCATTACTAACGTTTAGACCAGCCCAAGACGGTTTTTTTTCTCTTTATGGAATATATCACGCACATTCACGATATACTGGGAGTATGTTTATATGCTTTGCATCTTGTTTTCTCTTGAAAAGGCCACGTGGACAAAATTTGAAGAAAAATTTGAAGAGTGGAATTGTGATTCTGTGTAAAGTACATATGATCGTTCACCGCAGATATCTAAACGAGACCTTCAAAACTATTTCACAGACGCCTTGGTGTGGACTACACTGTCTCATAGAAGTACTTAGCAGGAATCGCTGGAATCGCCAGCAATCGCAGAGATGTACGTGGTTTCCGCATAGTTATGTCAATGACTGGTACCACTCATTACCCTTACTCAGTTGCGAAAATTGCTTCTCTTAATACTGTAGTCGGTTTCTTGCCAACGCGAACTCCAACAACAATCCCAACCATAAAGCAAACATGATAATATAGTCACTGTTGATCTAACCTACTTACAGGGAAGTGTGTGTGTGTGTGTGTGTGTGTGTGTGTGTGTGTGTGTGTGTGTGTGTGTGTGTGTGTGTGCGTGCGTGTGTGTGTTGAAGGGTGGACTTTTTCTGTATTGTCTTTCTTTTATCCATCACCCTCTGCCGTCCGATCCAAACACACCCACCTCGTTTTCTATTGTCCTTATCCCCATCCATTTTCTTATTGTTGTTGACAGCATCGGTACCTTTCTTTGATTTGCGCATACATACATGTTTTCTTTGCCAAGCCTTTGCATATTAATGTATGTTTTGTGTGCATGTGTGTGTGAATCACGTGCTCCGTAATCCTGTGTGCCTATCATTTCTACCATATTTCTCTCTCCCTTTGTGTTGTAAGGTCTTATCGCATAATTTAGCTTAGCAAAGACAAATTTGAAGAAAAGGCCCGGCCTAAGATACCGATCTTTGATCGAATAAAGCTTTTCTTGGTTCTGAGTTCTGATTTCTGAGCTCTCTCTCTCTCTCTCTCTCTCTCTCTCTCTCTCTCTCTCTCTCTCTCTCTCTCTCTCCGATTTCACCTCTCATGTTCTTTCTTCAAGCTGCTCTGTTCCTGTCTCTTTCTGTCTGTACTGTATGTGCTGTTAACCATCACCGTTCCCTGCACCAACATGTAACGATCAAAGTGCGCTCTGTATGGTGAGGCAGGCATGGCCCCGTACATTCGGTACAAATCCGAACTTCCTGTGAAATCGGAATTGCTTGTGCGTGCGTGAATAGACGCACGCACGCACCCCCCCCCCCCCCCCCCCCCCCCCCCACACACACACACACACACACACACACACACACAACACACACATTGTGTGTCATTCTCTCTCTCTCTCTCTCTCTCTCTCTCTCTCTCTCTCTCTCTCTCTCTCTCTCTCTCTCTCTCTCTCTCTCTTGCCCCTAATCCTCAACCCTCACTCAACCCCCCACCACCCCTACCCCCCCCCCCCCCCCCCCACTCCCCGACCCTCCTCACATAAGCTTCGCTAAACCATTGTCATAAGGATGGACGAATCGTTTATCAGCATTGCTTTTCCCACTACAAGTTAAAAAAAAAGTCCGAAAATGAAAATCCAGCTGTCGCCATAACGACAATCTCAGGGAATAATAGTTCATGATGCCTTCCTTTTTGCTGCAAAGCTTGATTTGTATAAAGTCCTGTGAGCAAAATAAGATCTGTCTACCCACCCAATACGTCATTTGGGATCTGTGAATGTTGAGCTTGGCCTGGTTCTTAGCAGCAAAGCTGGATTATCAGTAAAAGCGCTCAAAGAGATATACTGACAGGCCTGGTGCCCTTTCCCCTCCCGTTCCCTCCTGTCCCTTACCTTGCGCCCCCCCCCCCCCCCCCCCCCCCCATCCCCCTCGTACCTTGTCCATGATAAATTAAGAACCGATGGAAGAGGCCCAGCGAAACGTGAGATAGGCCGTGGGAGGGCAGTGACTTCTTTCTTAGGCCATGGGAGAGTAGTGTCTTCTTTTTCTTTCTTTCTTTCTTTCTTTCTTTCTTTCTTTTCGTTTTGGAAACAGTCAGTTCATTTTGGGTTTTGAGGCGCTGAGTTAGTGATTGGGAATGACGGCAGTGTTGGCCTGGCATTTACCAGAAGAGGTGTGCTCCTCCTCTATCCCTCAACACGCGTGTGCGTGGAAGAGATCTGGCAATCACATGCACGCATACACACACATTCTTGCACATCCGAAAACTGCATACACTCACATATGCATATTTGCGAGTGCTCTCTCTCTCTCTCTCTCTCTCTCTCTCTCTCTCTCTCTCTCTCTCTCTCTCACACACACACACACACACACACACACACACACCACACACACACACACACACACACACACACACACACACGCACATCATCTTTCCTTTTTATTTTATTTCCCTCCACCGCCCCCGCCTTAGCTATTTTTTTTTTTTTTTTTTTGTCTTTTATTTTTTCCTTCTGTTTTCCTTTTTTGTTTCATTTTTTTCCTTTTTCTTTTTCACTTTTCCTTTTTTTCCGTTTTTGTAAGGGCAGTCCTTTTTTTTTTTTCTTTTCGTCAACTCTCACGCACCATACGTGTCTGTATGATGTATTGCTTTTTTTTTTTTTCACTTTTCTCACTTTTTTTTATATTCAAGATTACGTGAACTTTTTCCACACTCGCCATGCAGTTCTGTATGCTGAGTCGCAGTGCTAATAATGGGACATTCACTTGTTTGTTTTAATGGTTGTGCGTTTGATACAATAATGTCTGGGTTTTTGGTGACCTGATGGATGGTGCGCTGACACAATCATTCTGTGATATCATTTCAGCGATAATGTAAGACATGAATAAATAATACAGTCCTAAAACAATGTAAGGCGTCTGAGTATTTTAAGTGTGTGTGCATGTGTGTGTGTGTGTGTGTGTGTGTGTGTGTGTGGGTGTGTGTGTGTGTGTGTGTGTGTGTGTGTGTGTGTGTGTGTGTGTTCAAGTTTGGATTTCCCTTACTACCCTTCCATACTTTGAGCTTCTGTCCCTGCATGTGTTGATTAACACATCATCTTTCCTATCCCAGCGTGAAGAGATCGGCTGCCTGAAACAGTTGGAAACATTCATGTCCTCTTTCTCTTCATCCCGCTCAACTTCTGCTGTCTCTGAGGAGATGGATACACCCCTCTACTGCCCCTGAGGAGATGTCTACACCCTCTACTGTCCCTGAGGAGATGTCTACACCCTCTACTGCCCTGAGGAGATGTCTACACCCTCTACTGCCCCTGAGATGTCTACACTCTCTACTGCCCCTGAGGAGACGACTACACCTCCTGATACCCCTGAGGAGACAGCTTGACCGCTTGCTGTTATTGAGGACACGTCTCCACCTTCACTCAACCATGGAGCGACGTCTCTTCTTTCTGCTGTTTCTAAGAGGACGACTCATCCTCTTCCTGGCCCCGAGGAGGCTCCTACTCCTCCTGCTGGTTCCGAGGAGACTATTCCTCTCCTACAGACCTTGGGGAGTCTTCCCCTCCACCTGCTGGTCCTGATGAGTCTCTTACATTTCCTACTGGCCCTGAGGAGACACTTCTTCCTCCTGCTGGCCCTGAGGAATCACCTCCTCCTCCTGCTGGCTCTGAGAAAACTCTCCCTCCTCCTGCTGGTCCTGAGGAGACATCCTCCTCCTGCTGGTCCTGAGGAATCACCTCCTCCTCCTGCTGGCCCTGAGAAAACTCTCCCTCCTCCTGCTGGTCCTGAGGAGACATCTCCTCCTCCTGCTGGCCCTGAGGAATCACCTCTTCCTCCTGCTGGCCCTGAGGAGACTCCCCCTCTTTCTGCTGGCCCTGAGGAGACTCCCCCTCTTTCTGCTGGGCCCTGAGGAGACTCCCCCTCTTTCTGCTGGCCCTGAGGAGACTCCCCCTCTTTCTGCTGGTCATGCGGACACTCCCCCTCTTTCTGCTGGCCATGAGGAATCACCTCCTTCTGCTGGCCCTCAGGAGACACTTCCTGTTGTCTCTCGGAGGTGACGATTCTTCCTGTTGTTGGCCTTGAGGCATCAACGTCCTCTCCTTCCGGTCCTGAGGTGACGTCTCCACCTACTGCTGACCCTGCGGTGACATATTCTCATACCGGTCCTGAGGAGATGATTCCTCCTGTTAGCCCCGAGGTGACCTCTTCACATTCTGCCAACTCCAAGGTGACGACTTCACTTCCGGCTAGCGCTGATTCGCAGTCTTCACGTCTGGCTAGCCTTACTACGTCAACTTCACACAGATAATAATCCTGTTATCATCTATTCTACTAATCTCCCTTTTTCCAGTAAATGTAGATAGTACTGATGGAAGAGCTTTCAAATATTGACATCTTGCAATGGAACTGTCGTTCCATTATCAGAAGTGTTGATGAACTGTTACAAACATGCAGTAGGCGGCAGGTCGAACTGCACATCCAGTCACCATCTCAGTCGATGAAGTCAGGACATCCTTCAAGAAGGTCAAAGTGCGCAGTGCTGCAGGCCCTGACAACATCACTAGTAGGCTGCTGCGGGAATGCTGTGACGCTCTAGTTCCGATCTACTGTGAGCTCTTCCACAGGTCCATGGCTCCATCCCAGCCATCTGGAAATCATCAGCTATTGTGCCTGTCGCCAAGAAACGTTCTCCAGTCACCATGAACGACTACAGGCCAGTAGCACTCACTCCTGTCCATTTAAGTGCGCTGAGAAGATCATCCTTCGCCTGCTGAGGTTGGAGACAGAGAAGCATCAGGATCCTCTTAAGTTTGCTTATTCCCGCGCCGGAGTACTGAAGATGCCATCCTCACTCTCCCTCCACGGTGTCTACACTTACCTCGAGAAGCCTACTTCATACGCAAGGGTCCTCTTCATCGATTTTAGTAGTGCTTTTAACACGATCCAACCCCACCTCCTTGTCACCAAGCTTCTCCGCTACAATGTCAACCCGGTCCTCATCAGTTGGATCTTCAGTTTTCTGACTCAGAGAACGCAGCGAGTCCGAGTAGGGCACGCTCTCTCCGATCCTGTGACCACCAACACTGGCGCTCCCCAGGGCTGCGTGCTGTCTTCTGCTCTCTTCACCCTGTGCACTGCCGACTGTCGCAGCAAGGATGATTCTACTCTGCTGATCAAGTTTGCAGACGACACCTGACTGACTGGCTCCATCCTCAATAATGACGAAAGAGTGTAGAGGCACGCCGTGGATGAACTGGCTGATTGGTGCAGCACGAATCATCTGGAGCTGAATGTGTCCAGGACCAAGGAGATTGTCGTGGACTTCAGGAAGAACAAGCCCAGCACCGAGCCCCTCGTCATCAATGGTGAGCCAGTCGAGATCGTAGAGTGCTACAAGTACTTAGGTACTATCATCGACAACTAACTAGACTGGTCTCCCAATGCAGATGCAGTGTGCAAGAAGGCAAACCAGAGACTTTTCTTCCTGAGAAAGCCGCGACAGTTCCATGTCAGCCCACAGATCCTCCAGTTGTACTACCAGTCGACCATTCAAACTGTATTGGCCTTCAACCAACTGTGTGTTACCACAGCAGTGTCAAGACGACGGGCATGGACCGGCTGGGAGGAAAGCAGTCAGCAAGGCAGCCACCATCGTGAGGGAAGAGCTGATACCCGTGTGTGCGTGGTTCCCAGGTGTGGCCCTTAAGAAGCTCTTGACAAGATCTGAGCAGACAACCACCACCACCCACTCCACAAGGTGCTGGCATCCCAAGAGCCCAGGAGAGACTCTTCCCGGGTCCTGAGGACCTTCAGTGCCCGGACCCAAGCGACTGAGGAACTCTTTCCTGCCATCTGCCGTACGCCTCTTCAACGAGAGAGTCAATGAGAGAAGGGGAGAATGCTGTGTCTTATTTTTTCGGTTTAAATACTAACCCCTGTGGCGCGCTTGCGTGTGTGACTGTGTGTGTGTGTGTGTGTGTGTGTGGTGTGTTGTGGGTGTGTGTGTGTGTGTGTGTGTGAAGGACTACTCCCCCACCCCCACCCACCCCCCCCATACAAGTCATTTTTACCACCAGATATGTTTACTTGATTGCATTCTTTTTTTTTACTGCTTATTAAGCGTGTGCACGGGAGGCGAGGTGCAGTGGAAGGGTTACGAAAGGAATATTTTCTTGTAAAACAAATGGAAACTGTTAAATCTGATTGGTCTTTTTTCTGTTTTAAAAGAAGGCTTCTTGGATCATTTTGAAAGAAAACATCTCACCATTTTTGAATAGGTCTAAGGCAGAAACTGAGATGGGAAGGCAGGGGAGACTCGCTCCATGAATTCAACGAAAGACTAATTCTATCTTCAGTTCCCATTCATCCAATCAAGAAAACCGGTTCGTAATGATTCTTCGGTTAAAGCTGAAGAGCTGGAATTGGTTGGAAATGGGGGAAGGGGCATGGGCATTTAAACCCCACTGGAACAGATTCCATGGAAAAAGCGTTCTTTCCTGGAAAACAATAAGGCTGAAGTCACCGAAACCTGTCAGCGTTGCACACTGTAGAACATTCAGAATATTTGAAACAATCAAGTTCTTTCCAATCATTGAGAGAGACGAAGGAACACGATGGAGGGATTTCATGTTTGTAAAGGTAAGAGACTGCCGAGCATAGGAGACCGCGCAGCCCTTGGGGCGGGGGGGGGGGGGGGCGGGATGATGGGGGAGCTGGGGTTACAACGAATAATTGTGAAAAGGAGGAAGAAGGTGCACCAACTACTGCTGCACAACATGAACTGATATGTGTCTTTGAATCCAACAAATTAACTGGTTACTTGTACAGCAGGTATTGAATTTTACTGTCGTCTGTGAATCACATACCAAGGGTACAGTACACCAGGTTATTAATGTTAGAGTGAGTCTTTGAATCCACATACC
>JADBJO010023054.1:0-27050 GCA_016801955.1 Conus betulinus
ATCAGAATGTTCTGTCGAAAAGAGAATGAGTTCTTGGTAGTGGAAATGTTTTTCTGGACAAAGCGTTAACTGACAAGCACCCATAAGGCGATGATAGGAAGAGCACTAAGTCTCTACAGGTCCCACTTGTTAATTAGCAAGAAATGAAACGTTAGTTTTTCTCAGAGGAGGGAGGGGGAGAGGGTAGGGGGGCACGAGAATCAAAACATGATTCAGAAGAGTACGGCATTCACTGACTCACGTTGCCAGCTGCAGAACTGCAGAGTGACTCTCGAAAGAAGCAATTCTTTCATCATCAACTAACCATCACTACATTATCAGAAGGTCAACTCCTCCTTCGCTCCTTCAACTTCCAGTCAAAATTGGTCTGAATGCAATCTTTCCTCCTTTCTTCACCTCCTGAGGCGCCCAACATCACAAATCCACCAGTCAACTTCACCATGGAGCAACCCGGTCAGGTTGTGCACCCAACTTGCCTCCTCCTTCCTCTGAGCTGACATGAATTAAGAGGAACATCCCTCCCCAAAACTGCTTGTCCGTGGTGGGGGTGCAAGAAGCAGCTGGGGAAGGCTGCTGGGCCTGTGCTCGCCCACCCATTACCAGTGACTGAGCTGTCAGAGCAAGGATCATCACTCGCCGTCATTGCCAAAACTTGCTGCCATGGTCTAAAGAGAAACACCGCAAGCAGAATGTTGAAGATGGCGCAGTCGAGTTGCATGATCTGCAATGGAAAACGGAAAGTCAGCCAAGCAGAAGACACAGGTTCCATGCCGTTCTACATGATGTACACACCTCGTTGACAGGAATGAACAATTCTGAGGACTGAGGAAGAACGAAACCGCTAGTCTTGTTGCCGTTTGTGTGCCATAGTAGCCTTGCAGTGAAGGAGACCATGAAGAGAATACGCAAGGCGAGTCCGTTTTCTCAAAATTTCAAGGCTGTACGAAGGCATCGTCCTGATTGAAAAAATAAGGCCAACTCTGGTAGGGTGTTTTCTGTTCATTCCATTGTTTCGACGCACCCGTAGAAAACAGATTTGTTGTTGGACTAAAGAGAGCTTTCGTCCATCACCTCCGGGAGAGCACCACATTCCTGTATGTTGAGTAGCCTGAGCTCCACTCCTCCCCATTATGAATTCCGTTTCTTTGTTGGGTGTGTGGGGTGGGGGGGGGGGCAGGGGATTTCCTGATGTTCTCCCATTTGTACGAGAAAAGGCAGATGTCTTGATGGTAAGTAGTGAAGCAAAATGGTTCTTTTCACAGTCTGCTTGCCTTGGCCTTACTGTTTGGCCATTGTGACTCATGCATGTGGATTTCTTACAGACAGTACTCAAGGCTCATATCAAATGAGAGGCCAATGTTCAATCAGCCCATTCTAGCATTAATCACGCTGTCCTGTACACTGTAGATGTATGTTAAAAGATGCTGGCATATATGATACAAATCTACCTGGCAGGTCATGTCCACGTCACTCTCAAGGACCACCATGCTTTATCACTGTTATCGTGTACGGTATCATTTGAAGGTAATGTAATGCCCGGAGACATCGGACTTGGATGGTAAGTGCAAGGCGGTCTGGCTGCTGTTTAGTGAAAGTATGGTGTACTTAGAGACATCTACTTGGATGTGAAGCCAAGTCAGTCTGTCGCTGTCTGTGACATGGACTGGTGACATTAGAGACATCTGACTTGGATGGAAGTTCAGCAGTCTGTTCTGCTGACAGAAAGACAAAGCAGACAGAGAGGTAAGTCCAGACAGGTCCATGAACGCAACAGATAAGAACAAAGTGGCAGACAGATAAACAGATATTGGCCAGTGGAATTCCAAGTTGTGGCCCTGTGGAATTCCAAGTATGTATTTCACCACATTTTATATGTGCAATGGACATTTGATGCTTTCATGATTATGACATATTGTTGCACACTTCCTATTTATGCTGCATTGTTCATTTCATTAGATTATGAGGCAATGCAGTATGAGTGTGGTGGAAAAAACATGGTATTAGCTCATTAACAAAAAAAACGTTCAGAAGACTAGGTACAAATTTCCTAAGCCATTTTGTTATTTATAAGATATCATAGAAGGCATCAGTCATTTTCACTGTCTTACAATGCCACACAGGAGCCTGTGTTGCACAAAATTTTCTGTATACCAGCGTGCCTGGTGAAATAAACTTAATGGTGTGCTTTTCCTGCTGTTTTTTCAGCATTAAATCACCAACAATGGTGTTAATTTAGAACAGCAGAGTTCTGATTCTGGCAGCTTGAGGATGGATTTGCTGTCTACACAGCTGCAAGCACTGCTAGCTTTGGCTTTCAATGCTGACTTCAGATTTAAATTGATGAGATATGAAAGTGAACAGTAGAAGACTCTTTTTACTTTCTCTACAACCAAACACACTGTGTCCTGTTGTTTGTAACCCTCCATTGTGTCTAGTCATAATAGAGCCTCAATTTTTGGTGAGTCGTTTTTACCTCAACATTTCTGCCCATCAAGAACTGAATATTCTTTGAGTCGTAACTCCAGTGGCCAAGGGCAATGATAAGAACACACTACCACACTGCTGCAGCCCTGACCTGTTTCAAAACTGAACTGGGGCAAGTGCTTTCATGGCTCTGCAAGAACTCTTTTGATAGAAAATGCTGGACCTCCTTCACCATCCAGGGCATTGACTCTGTTTTGGGATGTTCCACATCACTTCTGTGTACAGCCTGTAACATGGAGCTGGGGGGAACCTTCCTTGTCCAACAGCAGACTGAAAATCACTTTGAACTTTTACAATGATGTGGTTTTCATTCAGCACCCATCTTGCGCTGAATTGAAGAAGATAAGTGATTACTCATACTCCATTTTCATTATCCTGAATGTTGTTTATCATGCCTGAAGAAGACCTGAAAGGTTGAAACACATCATGTATTGTCTTGTAATTTGTTTTGTTCTGTTATCTGTGGATTAACCATAAATTTCTTTTGAAACCTGTGGATAAGAGCCTGTCCGTTTTAATGTGAAGATGTCTCCTCTGCCTTTTTTGTCTTGCAGCTGTGTTTCTTGTTGGGGTCACAGTGGTTTCTGTGCTGTGCCCATGGTTTTAGGTGAAGGCATAGGCTCATGTGTGGGGTAGATCCTCCATGAGACCCCCATCCCAACTCTTTCCTTATTTATTTAGGTAAAACCTGTGCAAAATGGCCCCACCCTCAGAGTTTGAATTGAATGAGTAGTCATTGTATAGCTCTGCAGGAGCATGTCTGTGTTGTTTGCTTTGTTGCAGTTTTGGTTATCCTGACCCACTTACTTTGTACGGTGTCCTGGAGGAACTTGCCAACAAAGGTGTCACAGAAAAGGATCTCTCGCCGTCGTTTTGTGTTTGCCTTATTCATGGTGCTGGTTGACATAATATCCGGTCGGGCACCGGTGCTACGAAGGTGATTGAGGGAAGGAGGGGTAAAACAAAATTGTTTCCGACTTGAATGGGCTGCACCCGTGATGTGGCTTTAATGTTCAATAGTTCTTGTAGCCTGAGATTGAAGTATGTTTCAGTTTGGTCGTAAATCTTTGGGCTTTTCATGTTTTAGTGGTTTTGTTTGTTTTGTTGTTCGTTGTGTGTTCCCTTTCAATTATTGATGGTTGTCATTCTTTTGTCGAACGAAACCTTCGCTGATAATAATACCAAAAACACAGCTTTGTAAACCAGTATCAGAAGGTGAGATGTGTTGTGTGTGTGAGATGTGTGTGTGTGTGTGTGTGTTGTGGTGGAGTGTTGTGGGTGTGTGGTGGGTGAGGGTGTGTGTGTGTGTGTCAATGTCTTAAGAGTCTTGAATATTTTTTGGCAGTAAGTTTGTCTGGTCTTTGAGGATAAAAGGAAGAAGAGCAAGGAGGGGGAGGTCTTGAAGGTGCTTTCATGTGTTTTTTTTTATGTGTCTTACCATTGTTTGATTTTTGAGGTTCGTTGTAACTTTAGATAGTATCTTTATTAAATTTTCGAACGTATCACCTGATTACTTTGGTTTTCCTCCTCTCAGTTTGTTCTTTCATTCTTTGCGTCTTTTTGTGAGTTGAGGTATTGGGCACATGAATTTCATTTTATGTTAATTTGTGAGGGTGTGTTTTTTTGTTGCTTGTAATTACGGTCTTCCGGGTGGTGGTTGTGGGTGCGCGTTCACAACGTAGGCATGTGTTACAGGTGTGTGTCTATGAAGGACCACAGGGGGTCGTACGATCCTTTTGACACCGGAGAGGAATAACAAACAGTTTGATGCACCTTGCAAGAAACGTGATTCTGGATGATGACTGATAATGCCTGTTGGGATACTTTATCATTACCTATTTACAGCACCAGTAACTTTTTCCTTTACAAACGTAAGAAATTTTTTGAACAAACAGGAAAAAAAAGATTCTTCAGTGCCTGTTGGCCAAATTCATATTTGCAAATGTTTTTTGTGTCCTGTCTAGTGGTCATGTTCTTTTGCTATATCTTCTTCTTTCTGATGAATATCTTGGTGTCTGCACACATCATGGAGGAGGCTCAAATCCTTGTTGTTTTGATATTTCATTTTTCCAGTTGGTAGAGTTTTTGTTGTTTCTATCATATCTTCTCTTCACACCTCATAGATCCAAAGATCACATGTGGTTTTGAAAAAAGGCTTGAATGAGTATTTTCATTTCCTGTTCTTGTTGAAACCGTTTTTTGTCTCAAGAGGATTTCCAAACCACAGTTTCTTTCAGTAATTTGATCAATCAGTTTCTTGCCAAACCTCGGTTGCTCTTAGCTGTATCCTCTGAGATTCAGTGGAATGTTTTTCATGACCTTTGATTGAATTTGTATTTTCCTATCATTGTGTAGTTTTTAATAATGATTTTGTGTTCATCATGAGAACGGTTGTTGGATGATGTGTTTGTGGTGTGTGTGTTTGGTTGTGTGCATGTTGTGTGTGTGCGTGTGTTTTGCCAGTCTTTGTTTCTTGTGCTTTTTATGTAACTGGAATGTTCTAATCCTCTTTATTTTTTGTGTTGTATTCAACGGTCGTTTGTTCACAGGTTCATTCTTTATTCTCAGTTCTTCATGTCGTGGCTGACATGATAATATTTTTGGCAGTCTGTTGTTGACATCTCTTGATCAACGTTTGTCGAAGTCTTGATTGATTTTTTGTATCTTTGTGTTGTTATACATCGCTTTTCTTGATCTGTGAGAATTTTTAACCGTTTTTTTGGTATATTATGATTTGAAATCAGTGACATGTCCTGCGCAGGCATTATTTTTTGATGAGTTTTGTGTTTTGCTGGAATTGTAGTTTTCTCTTTTTGTTTTTGTGCGTTGAAAAAGTTCTGTTTGTTGTTTGTTTGTTTCAACAAGTTAATCCTTCATTGGCTAACATGAATACATTTTTTGCAAGACTTTTTGTTCTTCTTTGTAGATTTTGCCATTTTCTGATGTGCTCTGTGTTTCCTCACAGACTGAATAACAATGATTTTTATTTGGGAAGTAGTACGCTGATACGACAAGTGCCAGAGTACTTCTGCATTGTCTCTTTTCACGTTGTTCTTCATCACTTATCCCCTGCCCTTCTCT
This sequence comes from Conus betulinus, assembly GCA_016801955.1. Lineage (NCBI taxonomy): Eukaryota > Metazoa > Mollusca > Gastropoda > Neogastropoda > Conidae > Conus > Conus betulinus. The sequence goes on from JADBJO010023054.1 coordinate 5,566, forward strand.
CCGGGCCTCCTCTTGCGATCCCCATTGCCCCAGTTTAGTTCACACCCTCATGTTCTGATGTATGTTTGGACTATTTTCTTCTACCCCAAGTGCATCGTATGCTTTCGTGTCTGATCCCTTTTTTTTCTTTTTTTTTTCCTAGGATTTTAATTGAGGGACAAAGCTTCAAAAATTTATTTAGGCTTTAAACATCCCTCTTTATGATGCAACCTGGCATATGTGGATTAATTTCTGTAAGGGATAGACTCTGAAATATTGTTTTATCCATAGTGATATACTTTCATCTTCATACTAGTGAACGGCTGCCAGTTGGATCAAACAAAACAAGGAAGGTTCAACACGCCTTTACTTTCGTTTATTGTCTTTCCTTTTTTGTGACTCATTGCAGAACTTGGCTGCCCCAATACCAAGTCCAGGACTGGTCTTCCTGCTACATTTTTGTCAGTTAGCGTGCTCTGAGACCAGACAGGCATCTTCACCCACACACAACATATTGTATCGGGTTCTGTTCATCCCCAGGCGGGTTCACACATGCCACAGCCGGACCACTACCACCACACCGACCCACTCATTCACAGTTTGCTCATACAGTTTTTTCTTTTATTCCAGTTTATTTATTTTCAAAAAGTCTTCCTTCACTAAACGTTGTGTCATATCCCATTTTCTTCTGGTTGGGTCAGAGGTGCTTTAATATTTTTGTTAGTCCCCCTTTCTTGTTTTTATTAGGCAGTACCATAAAGAAGACATATAATAGTTCTTGTATCACTACCTGTAGGCAGTTTCCCATGAGGCGAGAATGTTGAAGTGCTTTCCTTCTATGAGATTCATAGAATGTGCAACATTTGTCACATTAACAACTGAGAGCATATAACGGTGGTTTGTTGTGGAGGTGTGTAGGTTTTCATTCCACCTTCACTTTATGCTTCATTATGTTTGATGTTGCCCACTCGCTGAAGCTGTTTAATGTCGGGCTTGGGTTTACTAACCTTCCTAAAAAAAACAAAAGGGGGGGGGGAGCCATAGTCAGTTAATGTCTCAGTGGAAAGGTGTGGGCATGGCACAAGAGTTGACTTTCGCCTTTTCTGATGCTTGCCCCTGTAGTTTGTGAACTGACCAGTTTTGTCCCCGAATCAGATTGGGGGTTTTGTGGTTTTCTTGCTTGGTTTGTGCTACTGTGCTTGAGCGCAATGTCATGGTTGCGCGTATATTTTTATGACTTTTTCAATCAGGCCACAGCCAGGCGAATGTCTGATACGGTGGATTAGCCGTGAGGCATTCCAGGCACTTTCTGTTCATTTTTGCGCTTGACGCTCATTGGTGCATATTGTGTTTGTTGATGGGAAATATCATTGCTGTATGGTGATGTCATTCATTTACAGGATCTTCGGGTATTGCAATCATTTTAACTTAACACTTATGTGTATACCTGTAACTAAAGTAGAAACTGAAGTTGGCTGAATGTATTTGTAGATCATGTCATATTTACAGTTGCTATTTGATCATTTTTTTGTGATTGTTTGTTTATCCTTGCAAACCCTTGTGTATTTGCTTAACCATGTGTTGTCTTGTAATCACCTTTAAGGATATCCATAAATACTATGCTTGCGTAACTAATCCAGATACTATTAGTAATGGGATGTTAGTTGTTCTTTTACACTGTAGGATTTCTTTTCTAGAGTGTAAACGTGTGATGGATAGGGAACATAGCTGTTTGGTGGGTTTTTGCTGAACAGGAATTGTTTTCTCCAGAGTTGTCAGTGTAATATATATATATGGAAAAGTTCTTCTTGTTGTTGTTTGTGTCGGATTGATTGTTTATTTTTACAAAATGAATTGCAAGAGTCCCCTATGCAGAGACGCTCTGGTGTGGTTGGCTGGGCGGCAGTAGTGAATGATAAAACTGGATGTAAACTGCAGCAGGGCTGACATTAGCGACAAACCAAATCACACTTAGTTTTTGGGAATGTTGCTAGACCGCGGTGTCCATTTACAATGGGTATGCGCATCAGGAACACATGAGCCAGTTGCCATTAGAATGGTGGTAAGTAACGGAAGTGTGATTCCAGCTTTTCCATTTTGTATTGTTGTGTCTGCTTTGTGTGGCGTGGGCAGTTGGTTATCCTCATCCTCACCTGCACATTTTGAGTTCTGTGTTTTTGCTGGGGCAAGGAAGTCTGTGTCTTCTTGTATGTGTCATTTGACTGTCAGGCCATGCGCAGATGGCAATGCACTGGCAGGAAAAGGTTAATCATGTGAAAGAATCACACATATCTAATATCAGAGTATGGTAATGATTGTCATTCACTTGTTTATATACCGATTTGAAACATTGTTTTCCACATCTTTTTTATATGGAACGGATGTCATGTTAGTAGCATGGTTGACTTGACTTGCTTTGCTAAGAAATATGGATACAATTTTGTTGTTTAAATGCCGCTGGAAGTTGCTTGAGGCATGACACTAGAGATGTTTAAAATATGAGGGAGAATGAGGGGGGAGAGGGAGAGGAATGAGTGAGGGGCTGTTTCTTGAAGGCAGGAGAAGACAATTTTTTGTGGAAGCCACTTGATTTCTACATGAGTACAGCAAAGCACTTCGACCGATGTATTTTTAGTTTGTCTACAACCCAAATTTTACAACCAAGGACATTTCAAGGGCTGTGTTTGTTGAATCATTAATGGTGTAAAATCATAATCGTCTATTCCTTGCAACCTCCATTTGGGAGATATAAGTGCGGTGGTTAACAGTACCCACCGTCCGAAGTCCAAGTATTATTTCCTTTATGGGACTAGGGAGCTTTCACTTTTGCTGTTACTCCCAGCTAGGATGAGCTGTTTTCACCTTCATTCATTGGTGTTGTATGTCTGTGTGTGGTGAATGACCTCACCACAATACCTAACACTGGGTTATAACTAAACTTGGTGCAGCCCAAAGAACGACCCTTCAGATTTTGGTACGGGTCCCAGATCAACAGGCCGATCCCCACTCATTTTTTTTCCTTTTAAGATGTTTCCCTCATTGCAAGGACAGCTATTTTCCAACATTTTTCAACAGTTTCACAAAGACAATGCAGGGATGTCAGTTGGAAAAAAAGAAAAAAGAACAAAGAAATGCTTTCAAGATGCACTGACACTGAGGGCGTAATGTTTGAGGAGATCCCTGATGATTGGCTGACTCAGTGCCCAGACTAACATTGCATAATTAGGGGAAAAGGCTGTTTCATATCAGTGGTGCCAGTCCATGTGGTGGACCACTCGCACACCAGTATGTGCTGATTGGTGCTGGTACTTTGCATGGAATGAGAGATGTAAACACTTCACCGCAGACTCCATGAACACCTTGTTTCAGGGAACCGGCCCTGCCTGATCAGATTTTTATTTTGATTCACTGAGAGAGATACAGGTATTTTTCATCTAAGATTTACAGACGACATATTTAAGAGTAACTCAAACAGGAAAGCGGTATGGAATGAGTTGTGTGTCCATGTTGTGTGTGTGTGTTGTGTGTAGTTTGTGTTTTAAGATTTATGCATTTTTTTTTTTTTGCGTTAGGTTACTTAGACTGGATTGCAGCCCTGATATTCAACCATCGCGGTAGCTGGACTATGAGGATCCTGAGTTGAATTGATTTTAGGATACTTTGTTTTGCAAAAACTAGCCCAGTTGCCTTTCAAAGGTGGCTGAGCACCTTGATGACTAGAGTTACTACAAAACTGTTCCGTGATTGTTTTGGGAGATTTCATCAAGAGATCCATGATGGAATTTTTGCAGGCATTTGAGTACAGACAAGATGTTTTTTTTGTGTGCTTGTTTTTTGTTTAATCATATGCGACTTTAAGGAGCATTATTTTAGCAGACTGTTTAATTATTTCCCAGACCAGCATGGAATGAAATTGTAAATGAAAATTATAGTTCTCACTACCTACCAGTGTATCCAATTTTGCTATGCAGGTACTCAATTATATTTTGTTTATGCCAGGTGCTGGCTAAACCATAGCTTTGAAAAGAAATCGTAAATGAGATGGGGAACCGTAAACATTAATGAAAAAGAGCAACAAGGTAGTACGTAACTCTTGCTCCCACACTGAAGTCATAACATACCCATACCCCCTACAACGAAAAGCTGCATTGACACGGAGAACACCTAGCAGAAATGACACACAAGCATACAGAACAACGAAAGACCACAGCAACAAGAAAGAAGAATAACCTTCCTTGTTTGTTCAGTGTGCTAACTGTGTTGTCCATGTCATGTTGGTGATTCAGTGTTGGACAATGGCAGTTGTTTGAGTTATGCGGCATGTAATTTAATTTACTATGAGCAAGTTAGCCTACGTGTCTGCTGTCACATATGTTTTTTGACTGTTTTTTGGTGTGTACTGTGAATTTTATCTAAATGTATATCATATATAGTGTGTACTATATATATATAGAGAGAGCAGAGAGAGAGAGACTGAAGAGGAACGGTGTGTGTGAGGGACTGGTGTTATAACTTCAATCTCCACATCAACGGACCCCGCACTCCGTTTCTCAGAATATAATTTCAGAAGATTTCATTCTGCCCACATGATGATGCTACAGTCATGTTTTCAAGAAATTAAATTTCTCCTTGATTTAGTGATCAAACATTTTCATTCATCATACTTTTGGTGTCCCTTGAAAATTTGAGTTGCCAGTTTGCATGCTGGTTTTTTTGTTTCTTTTCTTCTTTTTTTCTTACTTGCTGAATGAACCTTTTTATGCATTATATAGAATTAATCTTAAATGCAGCAAACCGCCCAGAGAAACGTGGACAAACAGTCCATAAGACACACAAACGGCGTTTCGACCTCCATAGTCTTCCTCACCGGTGAAACAAAGACGAACAAAAATAACGAAAATGCCCTTAGCTTTGATCGCTTCAAATCAAAGCTAAGTGCATTTTCGTTATTTTGTTCGTCTTTGTTTCACCTGAGGAAGACCTAAGAGGTCGAAACGCGTTGTGTGTTGACTTGTGACTCGCGTTTGTCCACGTTTCTCTGGCGTTTGCTGATATTTATTTAAGAAATTTGTTCAGAGATTTCCGCCTGCAGATCGTTTCACTGTGCAACTAGTTATATGCATTATGTAGAGTTGAGTTTTGTAAGCTGGTTTGTGTTTGTTTCATTTTTTTTGAGAAATCTGTTGGGAATAATGTAACGTGTGGGGGATTGCCAGCAGCAAGTGAGAGGCTGTTTTTTTGAAAAACAGTATGACCATGAGCCATGCTGTTAATTTTCTTTTCTAGTTCTTATGGTGAAGTTTGGTCTGGACATTATTTTTTGTAACGAATGCCAGTTGTTTTGAAAGTTTGCACAGCTTTTTTGTTTCGTTTTTGTTTTTTCTATTTTTTTTCCTTTCTTCATTTTTTTTTGAATCTTACTTTTGTTCTGTATAGTGGAACAGCCTTAAACATGAGCATTGCTACCAATTTGGCTTGTTAAAGATATTGTATATGCTTTTCCTTCATGTATCAAGTGTAGCCTAGTTTGATTTTGTTAGACTATCTGGTTTTTGCAGCAAAGATAGTTCTGGACGTGGTCACATGTTGAAATGTGGTTGAACATACTCAGATAACACACAAAGAATTTTATTCTCTGTGTTTCTTTTTGGGAAGAGTCAGGAGCAGACAAGATAATAGAAAGTGCAGACGTGCAAGCGTGCCTGCGCTCGTTGGAAACTGACCTTCTGCTTGTTATCCGCTGGTGAAATTCTCGCGTCTCTTTCAATGACAGCACTTTACCTGTCCTCACATTATGTAGTCCATGTCACAGTTTTAGAGAATATGTGTGCTGTGTGATTGTGTGGTGTGTGTGTGCATGCATGGAGTTGCGTAGTGTGTGCTGCGTGGTGTTTGTTGTGTCGTGCGCGACGCGAGCGATGGCATTTTCACGGTGTGTGTAGCATTAAGATGCGCAGAAATCGAATACATTGGCGTGCGGGACTGGCGGCATAAGGCTGTAGTCGTGACCAGTGTGTGTGTGTAATTGAGGGATGTGTGTGATGTTGAGAGATGCGTTTTGATTGCATGAACTGACTAGCAATGGAAAGAGTTTTTTTAGTTAACCAGCAATGGTATTTGTCTCTTGTAGGTACTTTTACAAACATAGAAGCACAGGACATCCTGTCGTCCATAGACATTTTTTCTATGGCTAGCAGTTTGTGATCAACAGGCCATGATCAGCGCAACTACATACAACCCTAAGCATTACCATCACCACACACACATGTGACATGTGATCATATTAGATTAATCTACCAATGACACGTATCATATATAGGTCAGTAGTATATACTGGTGCTCTATATATTATGTCTCTGGTGGGTGTAGGACTATAACACTTTGGTACTTGATGCAATCCAACCAGATAGTGCCCCATGAGGTCAACTCATAGTTTAACGTAAAGATGTAAGGATACCCTGCAAAGCCCTCTCCCCTCTTCGTTTCACTGCACTCGCCATTGCGTGGATAGAGGTATATTTCAAATGTTTCACCACCAGAGTTTACACTATCACAGTGAGGCAAGTATCACTTCTGGGTCATATGAAAAGGGCACAAACTTAAAATCACAGATAACAATAACATAGCCGGGAAAAAGTGATGTATTGACATTGCCAGCAAATGTTGTGACGATGTGGAGAAGAGGTAAAAGTAGCTGAATGACTCATGTGTGGTTGTGGGGTGTGGAGAGTAGATCATAAGGGCGAGAATGTTGAGAGAGATGAGGCATACAACGAAACAGCAAACATGATGAGCCAACAGCACACACGACGACGACAGCGACAGACACACACAAGCACACAGCACGAACAGCCGTGATAGCCTCGCATACACATAATGAACAAATTGCTCAACAGTCAAATTTGTCGTCTGCAAGCAAATGTAGTCTGTTGCAGTGCTATACGTCCATTCACAGTTTATGTCTCGATGATGATCCATTCCCGCATTTTCTGACGTCACTACCAACTCTTGTATTTCACTTCTTTATCTTGGTCTTTGATTTTGAGGATCTCGCTTCTTCTGTTCGTTTTTTTGTTAAATGAACTTACTATTGTATTGTGTTTTGTAAGGTGCATGAGATGGTTGACTTGGACTGGGAGGATAAAAGTAAAAATCGCTGGGGGTATGTGGGACTGACTTTGTTATGTGGTGTTTGTGTTAGGTAGATGTCGAGTGTTAGTGTCGTATTTTATGACACGCCTGTACGACTCAGGTCATCTTCTTGAAGATAATAGGCTGAATCATTAATCATCAATGGCGCAGAATTTCATAGACCATGGGTATTTACGTGTTACCTACATAACAAACAGTGGGGTTCTTGTTCCGGGTGGTCCATATTGTACTTCAGCTATGACAATGGTGATGATATAGAAGGGAGGGTAAAGATTGGGGGGGTGAATTGGAAGCTCTGGATCATTTGATTGAGTTTCGATCGAGTGCAGAGTACGTGTCTTATGATGGAGTGTAGACCGTACACTGAACTATTAAACCTCTTATTGATGACATAATACTAGGGAGATTCATGTGACTGAGATGCGATCTCTCTCTAAGACCTCATCTCTCATCGATCGAGCTCCAGATCGAAGAAGATCGTGCTCATCTCTCTTATCTCCTCGTCTCCCCATCATGCTCTACAACGCAAAGTAAGAATCAAGGGGAATCAGAGTCATTTACGAGAGATGCCCAGTGAAAAAGATTACAGGACTAGGACGGACCTGGTTGTGCATGATTCTTCGATGTCTTCAATTTGAGTGAATGACCATCTTATAAACCTCTCAAGGCATACGCAAGCTTTCGCCGAACAGTGAGAAACGTTGGCTCAACATCTGGAGACAGAGTATGAGGAGGATTGAACTAGTGAAGTGTTGTTCCGATGTGTATGACCCGCATGGTGGGGCAATCGAAGAGCGATGAGGAAAGCATCAGTGTGGGTGTTTAACAGCGAACGGGGACTGGACTTAGACTGCTTGGAGTTATAAGCCACTGCAGCGCATATCGCCTCGGATTTAATCGATAAGTCTGCACGTCATAGTCATGCAACAGAACTAGTGACCAAAGGGATGGGGGGCTGTTGGCGGTGCAAATTGGGGTTGGCCTGGATTGTCAACCAGGTTCGGGTATCGCCAGCAGTTATGTGTGGATGGTGCTTATAGATAGTCAGATGAGTTGTCAGGTGGCAGGTTGAGGCAAGGCGGCATTATGTCATAAGAATAATAGTTGCTAACTGTGGGCCGAGTCAGAAAATCACTGTGACAAGCATCTAAGGTGGTGCGCGGTGGTCTGATATTGTGATCTTGTAACATTGACACACAACCAATCGCGTCCCATAGTGTTGAAGTGATAACTAAGCAGATCGACCAGAGTTTATATGTAGGCCACACAAAGGGTTATACAAGCCGGAAGTGGCAGAAAACGTAACGGGTTGGAGAATAGTTTAGGCAGCAGATCGCCCCTGTTCTGTTCAATCTCTCGGCACTGGATGCCGTGCGTTGTGTACGAGTGAGGCCTACTAAACCATTTGTTCTAATGTTGGAATCCAGAGATCCAGAACGGCTACAATGACTATAGATCTGCGAGAGTGTTCCCCACCGTGTAACGCATACCATGCCATTCTGGCCGTGCCATGGAATGCGGAGCAACCGAGTTTTGGGTGGTGCTGTTTGCAAAGCCACCCCCACAACCACTCTAGGAAATTTTCTGATAGGTACTGATTACAAGTCACGTATAAGAGAAGTTAAATCAGGGATTACATTGCTTAGATTTGTCCATGATTACCTTGAAAATATAGATTGGGTTGTTTTCAACTGAATTATGAAATCCCTTCTAAACAAAAGATACAGTGATTTTGTGGTGTCACTTTTTGAATCAATTATTATCACAAAAAATTCCATGTTACACATGCTTTTACTTTTTTTACTTTAATATGTATACAGAAGAGTTTGCTTTGATTCACTGGGCAGACTGCCCTTTCTAGTAGTTGGCTTAATCAGCAATGTTCTTAATGCTTTAGAATCGTATCTTTTTTCAGAAGTGAGTAACAATAAAAAGACAAAAATGCCAGTCGTTGACCTCGTTTGGATGTGTGCCAGAGAGACTGGGTTGAGACTGAGACAAGTGATGAGGTTGACAGTGTGATAGCTGAATGGACGAGTAGAGAGCTGAACCAATGGGGAGGACTTAGAGGCATAGACTTGTGAAATGTTTTTGACATCGGAGTCATCCATGAGGTATACTGACTGTGAAAGTTTTGACATCATGGAGGACATCCATGAGGTATACTGACTGTGAAATGTTTTGACATCATGGAGGAGACTCATTTTCCACGAGCTTGAAATGTTACTGACCTAGTGGAGACACCATGTTCTTCGACCTCATGTGAAGTTTTGACATCAGGAGTGACCCCATTACTATACTGACTGTGAAAATTTTTTGACATCATATGAGGACATCCAGTGAGAAGTATACTGACTGTGAAATAGCTTTTGACATCAGGTCGAGTGACACTCCCATGAGGTATACTGGACTGTGAAATGACTTTTGACGCATCATGGAGGAGCCATCGTTACTGACTGGAAGGACATATACTGATACTGCTGAAATGTTTTGACATCATGGAGGACATCCATGAGGTTACCACTGACTGTGCAACTGTTTTGGCAATTCATGGATGGACGATCCTATGAGGTAGACGGACTGTGACAATGTTTTGGACCAATCAGGTGGGGGACAACCATGAGGTATAATGACTTACGTGAAACGTTTTGACAATCAATGAGAGACCATCCATGAGGCAATTAAAAAATGACTGGCTTTGGTTTGGTATGCATTTCTAGTTAGTTTGATTCAGATCCAGCTACGCTCACTTTATTACACCTTCGAATTGTGCTTGCAATGGGACATTGAAAAGATTAGTTGATATACTTGTCTCGTCTCGATGTGTTTCATTGTCATAACATTGTTTTGTGTAGTTGCCTGGACCGACAGATCTAATGGAGGTCAAAATGATCTGCGTCAAGTTATCGTTCGGGTGTTCCTTTTGTTTGTCCCTATGTTTTTGAAGGGCTCACTAAGAATTTTATTGCTTCAAAAATTAATAAATAGACTCAGTTACATTTCATGCGGCGGGGTTAGGAGGTGTAAGCTCTCTTGCTAGAGCAAGTGTTACAATAACAGGGGACTGTTCAGGCTCCCGACTGAGGTCGGGGGAAAACAGCCAGAAGACTTTGAAAAGAAGCGAGGGTGCTCTCAGTTTTTCTACGACACCACCAAGGATCACACGACAAAAAGAATACAGGCACCTAGTACTGTTACTTTTATTTGCACTGTGTCCCCTACGGTGGTTAGCTAGGTCCTGATACATCCTTGCTAGCTGTGTCTCATCCTTGGCTCAGAAACTAACGCTCTCTTGCTTTTTCAACATCTGTGATTAGCAGTTGTTTGTTGTGACTGTGCTGTGCGTCCACTGTCGGACACATATCATCATCAGTCTGGATTCCCATTCTGTGTGGTATCACTAACAGGATGTTCTAGACAGTGATGATAGAAGTCAGATCAATATGCACACATGTGTATCTTCTCATTGTCTTCACACTGAAACCTTCCCTTAAGGTGAACCTGGCCTCACAGCTTTTGTGGTTTAACGCCGTACTATCCAATCACTGCGCACATGAGGTGCATTTCGCACAGGGATGGCGATACCCAGTACTGTCTTTTCCAGCTTGTTGTTACTCCTTGAGTTGTAAAATGAGTGATAACTGTAACTATATATATATCGATTGAATATTTACACATGTACACACAACACCACACACCCACCACACACACACAGAAACTATATAGTTATGATATATTATATTGTGGAAAACAGGAATTACCCACCTTCAGTTATCTTCTGTGATTTATATGTAAAGCATATTCACGTATCAGTTATTATAATTCAGCTGCAGATTTTATATGGTAACGAGTTGATAAATGACTGGCCAAAATGTGGAAACAAATGAAGAAAGTGTGGGCACAGAGGAAAGCGTTGAGATGTTAACGGGAGGAGAGTTGAGGGGGAGAGAAAGTCTGGCACAACCCAAACACTAAAAACCTACACGCATATGTATTGTATGATGGTTATACAAAGCTATATAACTATAGTATGAGGTGTGTGTGTTGTGTGTGTAGAGGGGAGGAGAGCAGAGTAGACACAAACAACACACACACACCATTCAACACCACACACACACAACACACACACACACACACGAAACACAACAGCATCCACAAAGACGGCAGCACACGACAAGTGGTGTATGTGAGACTAGGTGTAGCGTTAGTGTGTGGTAGAACCGTGAACCTCATGACCTGTCTCACGAATAATGGAAAAATTATTAATGGAGCGCCTACTGGCATTGCAACTGTGTTTATAGTGAATTATTCAATTACAGTGATGTTGCAACTCACGATCTTAGAACTTGGTCCATTGGGACACACCTTGACGTGCAGTCCTTGGAGGTCTTCTTGCAGATTCTTGGAAATGACGTCAGTCTTTGAGTGCTGTTGTTTTGCTGGCTTTTTTGCGTGTCAGCATTTGCAAAACAAAATGATAACAAAATAATAAGCCTGTAAATCTGCACCCAGCATAGATCAGTAGAATAAGAACAGGATAACGATATCTTGAATGCAATTGGATGTGTTGTATTACCAAATACTGGAACAAAAAAAAAAAAAAAAGAAAAAATAAAGCCAGGGAGGAAGGACAGGGACTCGTCTACCTAGGTTATTTACAGTACAAGTATAATGTGTATGTTATTGCGTTATGTATATTACTGTTGGCATTTATATGTGAGACACGGTAAGTCAAAGATTGTAAACATGAGACCCACCAATTCCAAAAATCCCAGCATGCAGCCACCTCTCAGCATGAAAAGGCCATGATTTTTTAACCAAAAAATGGCAAAATGAGTTGCAAGGTTTGTGTTTATTTCCAAAATACAATAAAAACTAAAGTATACACACACGACACCCATACACAAGCTTGTCTTCTTTGCTAAAATATGCTTGTATGTGGCAGGTGATGATTTCTGTAAATACTTGGATTGGGCGGCGGGGGGGGGGGTGGGAGGGGTTGGGTGGGGGTGGAGGGGGAAAAGGGGGGGGGTGGGGACGGGTGGGGAACCGGGGTGGGGGGTGAAGGGGGGAGGGGGGGAGGAGAGGGGTGGGGGTACCGGGAAGACAAACAAAAAAACAACAAAAAAGGATAGGGGGGGGGGGGGAAAAAATGGTCTTAAGAAGAGATCGGAAACCAAAACACACCACACACACACACACCACGACGTACGGGCAGCGACGCACTCAACACCCCACACACCCACACAACACATATTGCAAGGAAGTGGTGTGTCCAATCCACGTAGCTGAAAACATTGCAGTGTCAGCGAATGCACACTTTTCATGATGGGTTTAAAATGAAGAAAATACCAAGGATTACCAAGAAACTGAAAGAAACACCACACATCAAACAGCTACTGTTACAGTTGAACACAGCATAATCTTATCACTCGTACCTCAAAACAGGCCAGCTTGCGATTACTCCACATGAAACACGCATGGCTGTGATTTCAGTGAGGATGAGACTGCATTCATTTCCAGAGTTAATGAAGCGACAATACTAAAAGCTAAACACAACGAAAACTGGTAATCAAAAACGAGGAGAAACGCTGACTGAATGGGTCTTTAGAAATGAAGAGGGATCATTCTCCTCAGATGGTGGCACTACCGTGTCTGCTCAGTACGAGCATGATTGGTCCGTTTAACAATCCCAACTGCTTCGAGGACGGTGGGGGAAGCGGGCGAGGGGTGGGGTCAGTGTGCCGAGATGGGTTTTCACGTATTGTCACGACTAGAGGCCTTTGAGGACATTTGGTGGCATGATATCTGGTCCCTGGAAGGTTAGTCTTGAGCTTGGTTCCAGATGTGGGGTGTCCTCCCGTTGTTCTGGTGTTCATCCGAGAGACTGAAATCTGGTCCTCTTCTTTTAAACCTGCTGAAGTGGTGTCCAGCACTGGGTGTTTGGTTCAGTGTGAACTTGTTGTCCACGTTGTGTGTGTTTGTCCACACTGTGGGTGTCGAAACTCTTTACCTTGCCCCTTCCCTCCCTTCTCCAAAAGGTCTGCTTTTATGGCTACCAGTTGGGCCTTTTTCATACTCGGGTGGTGATGGTTCTTTGCTGCGTGAAGCTGCCTCAGAGAGGGGAGCGGACGCTTGCACAATTACCTTCTTTAGTCTTCACCGACTTCGAGAGGACAGTTTCTCACCCCAGCCCAAAGAAGGGTGCTCCCCATGCCGACCTGAAAACATGGTTTGCCAGGCATGGCTATCACAGTCACGCAGCTACACTCCATGTCGACTGCCCCACATCTCCAGGAACCAGAACTGACCCGTCCCCCGCAGCACAGGCTAGACTCGTCCTCACCCATAGTGGTGGTTGGAAGGATTGACTGCGTTGCCTGATGTTGACCTCTCACATCAATGTGCTTTGAGACAAATCTGCCATCTGTTGATGGGGTCAGATGTTTGCGACTTTAAATCCTAGTCTGGCCATGCAGCAGTCGGAACACAGCTGCCTGATTCAGAACAGGGAGGGTTCAGATGGTGACAGGGGAAGGATAGGCACCCGCTTTCCATAATGACGTGCACAGACTTCCATGAACCTGTAACCATGACAGTTCCACTTCCCCCTGTGGCCATTATGCGATGGGACCCTGGTATTTTTTTCGTACTGGAAAGGTGGATGGTCACTGCCTTTCAACTTATTTGATGAAAATGTGTCTAATATGTCATACACTCCAGAGATTTAGTTTTCCAGTTACTAAAGACAATGATGACGATTCTCATCAAATAACATAGCTGCCATCTCTGCTGTTGGGAGTTTAGTTGGTGTCTCAGAATCTGTTATCGGTGGCATCGGAACCGGGGGAAGGGGGAGAGGGGGGCGCATGCAGTGGGGCAACAGCCTCCACTGTAAAAAAAAAGAAGAAGAAGAAAGGGGGACAGGAGGGGGCTATTTTTTTAGCCACCACCCCCACTCCCAACATTTCGAGTAAAAGGAATACGGAATTACCTATAGGGATGGCTTATACTCTCTCTCTCTCTGTCTCTCTCTGTCTCTCTCTCTCTCTCTCTCTCTTCTCTCTTCTCTCTCTCTCTCTCTCTCTCTCTCTCTCTCTCTCTCTCAAAAAGACCGTCCACCTCTCCAATTTGACTCTCACTAAAGTCTGTGCCAGGAGAACATTGCATATGCCGACCCACACCTCCATTTTCAATCACCAACAGCGGAGCTCCACGCAAGGACATGTACACCGATCCCCTCCACCCCAGCCCCAAAGGCACGGACAGGTTGGCGTACAGCCTCAAATACGCCGACCCAAAATACTGCAGACAACCACTGCTGAGGACGCCCATTATAAGACCATGTGGCGAGAGCTGGATGCAGTCCTCGCCCCCCCCGACCTCCCAGTTACGATATGAACACCAAAGAGACACTGGTCTCACTTGGTGTTCATTACCACAGCAGCCCTCAGACCTCCATCCTGCCCCCGGTTCTGCAGCCACCTACAATGCCTGGATCAACAGGTGGGTCTGTTGCCATCCTCCACCCCTGGCGACCCGACATCCAGCTACTCCAGTCTCATCCTTGACAACCCGGCGTCCAGCTACACCATCCTGCATCTCCGGCGACCCGACATCCACCTTGCTATCTTCCACCTCTGACGACCCGACATCCACCTTCCTATCTTCCACCCTCTGCTGACCCAACTTTCAACTTCCCATATTCTGCACTTCAACTTCCCTCCGCCGTACAATGTGTGTGTGTTCACGAGACTCAAGTGGTGAGACATATCCACAGTGTGTGTGTGTCTGTGTGTGTGTTCTGTGTGTGAATACGAGCGTGCGCGCGTGCGTGTGTGTGTGCGCGCGCGCGCGCGCGTGTGTGTATCAGCGTGTGTGCGTGAGTATAAGTGTGTGTGTGTACGATAGTGTGTGTGTGTGTGTGTGTGTGTGTGTGTGCGCGTGCGTGAGTACAAGCAGTGTGCGCGCGCGTTCGTGAGAGCGCAAATTTATATGCAAGCTCCACTACTGTTTAATACAAGGTCCACAAGTTTTAAATACACATACCCTCACCACTCCACACACACACACACACACACACACACACACACACATCCCTTCACCTTCCTTTCTTATTGTTGTTATCATTTTTTTTTTTTTTCCTTCCCCGAACAAGTATATCATCAGATGGTCTACTCATGGACACTGAGGATGTGTGAACACACACTTATTTCTGTTTTTGTTTGTGCTCAGGACATCGATTGTGTTTCATTGTGCTACACTTCCGATCTACCAGCGTGTGAAGATGATTGTCATTGTAGGCTGACATTGTAAACTGTGAAGTGAGGTAGGCGGCTCGTGCAGGTGCTGTCGTTTTGTGGACTGAGAGAAGAAATTTGGGCCATCTTCCTGACATTGGGACCAGACTCACCGCCACAGATTGTTCGTGAATCACAGATATAAAAAAATAATAATAATAATAAAAAAAAATAAAAAAAAAACTTTTTTTTTTTCTTTTCTTTTGGTTTTGTTGTTTGTTTGTTGTTTTAAATTTTTTTTTTTTTTTTTTTTCTTTTTTTTTTTTTGTGCTTTGTTTCCCTTTTCTTCATCTACACTCTTTAAATCTGTTCTAAAGTGGATTGTGCTCATAGCACTCATAGCATCCTCTTTATTTGCACCGCTGTAAAACATGTGTGTGTGTGTGTGTGTGTGTGTGTGTGTGTGTGTGTGTGTGTGTGTGCGTTATCGTCATTCATTGCTTTAAGCTTAATACTTTGTTTTCTTTCTTTCTATTTGTTCGACATCGTGCTTCAACCATTGCTCTTTTTTGTTGTTTGTTGTGTTTTACTGGCTGATTGAATTTTCTAAAGATACATTCTGTTTCTCTGTTTTAGGCATAACAGTTAACCTTTAAATTCTTTCTGTGCGTTTGTCATTATTGCACATGAAGATTGATAATCGAAATAAATCAGAATCCAGATGTAAAAAAAAAAAAAAAGTTTCTTTCACCAATATACAATTCACAGGCAAAGGAGCCTTCTAACCAAAACAGAAATTAAGGAGGTGTGGTTGTTTTTGTTAAAAACTCTTTCTCCAGTTTCGTTATATGGATTTATAATTTGCGGTAGAGAATAACAAGAACAACAACTATTTAATACTTACATACATTAAGTTTGGATTTGGAGATAATTGCATCAACTGCCTTGAAGGAGAAATGCACGTGTGTTTAGTATAAAGCTCTTAGAACAATTAGCTTCGTGTACATGTAAGTATTTTATTTACTGTCCTGTGGATATTCTAAACCTCTAGAACTTACTCAAACAAAACAAGGCTTAATGATTACGTTGGGGTGTAAATTTAAACACATATATGCATATAATGAACAGGATTTAGGGTTTTTTTTTTTTCCAAAGCCATCGGCATGAAATCTATGTGTCAAATTTGGCGCATCAGGCTTTTGAGCTCTACGGCTTTCTTGTTCCAGATTTGGCACACGGACATGTACATCTCCTCCATTTTCCCCATGTTTGTTTCCCTTTTTGTGGGGTCTCCATCCTCCTATTTTTCCCCCTGTCTTTTTTTCATTTAATTTCTTCTTTCAGTGCATGTTATTTCACAATGTGTCTGGTGAGTGTGATTGTGTACAGGCATCTGGTTTTGCTCACGTGTCTCTGCATAATGTATCAGCTGTCTTTGGGGGAATGCGTAGGGCGGTAGTTTGTGAATGTCTAGTGACAGTGTGGTATAGGTCCGGGGTGTATACACTCGTCTGAGCTTATTGCTGTTTTCGTGACTATGTTCGTGCTTTTAAGTATCATACAATTATAAACACTGCTACAGTCATGCCATGTGATTTTCAGGGAACCTGGTTATATATTTAGTGAACTTTTTGAAATGCGATACCAGCCCTTCGAGATCATTGGGAAACATGAAACCTGGTGAACTAGTTTTCTGTCTTTATTGAAGCTTAAGTGAACGTCGCACTGGCAGCATTTTCACACCTGGCCAAACGGCTTGGTCAGTCGCTGGATTGGCCACACTCTTCAATCTGTCGTGTGGTCTGGCTAATGGCTTGCCAGTCACTGGATTGGCCCACGCCCGCCATCTGTCGTGGTGGTCTGGCCCATGGCCACATCCATCAAGACGAACATCAGCTACTGGCCATTTCCTGTCAATTAGTTTTGTGTCAGACGGTGTAATAGAGCAGCATGAAGCAGCGAGTCCACCTGTTACAAGTGGCAGACATTAAAGCTAAAAGGTCTTCGTCTTTCTTCGGGGCTGATGTCATTGGACGCATCCAAGGAACGAACGAGAAGAACATCATCATCATCATCATCATCCTCATCATCATCATCATCATCACCACCACCACCACCACCACCACCACCACCACCACCATCATAATCATCATCATCACTACCACCACCACACCATCATCATCATCTTCATCGTCATCGTCATCCGTCATCATCATCATCGTCATCATCATCATCGTCATCATCATCATCATCATTCATCAGCATTCATCATCATCATCATTGTCACATAGTCAACGTCATCATCTTCATCATCAAGGCCCTTTGTCAAATTAAGGGGGACATGAGCAAATCATCCTCTGTAGTTTTGACCTTTACGATACTGGAAAGGGAATGGTCATCATCTAATGGTTGGAACAAGCAGTACTGGTGGCTGGCATTGGCATCTGCTTGTTCTTCTCTTGCTTTATATTTTCTTCTTTTTCTTTTCGCTCTGCATTGCACCTTCTTGTCATCAGCATATTTTTCAGTCTGGGTATCACACTCACCACCCGAACTTGCTAAATGTACACAGTCACTTCCCTCCTCTCCACCCATTCGTCATAGAGATTTGTCTTCATATGCTGAAAAACGAGAGGCAAAAAAAAAAGTGATTTGTAAAACTCTTGCCAAGACCAAGTACATATCACTATGAACCAGAAAAAAAATACATACACAATAAATAGGTGTGGCGTATGGATATAGAAGAGTATAGCTGAAAAGGACAAAACAAAAAAAAAATTCCTTTTTTCTGTTAAAAAAAGATGTCAATATGGCACAAACATAGTTGGTCCTTTCTATGACTTTTATCACGTGTGCCTACTGGGTGTCACACTTTGGCATATCAACTTTGAATTTGATGCCGCAGCACAAGTATCAACCCTACGACAATATTTTAACACTCCACTTGCAAATGAGTGCAAGCCATCAGAAAGTGAAGGGGGGGAAAAGCCCTGTGGCGCATCTCACCTTCCAAGCAATGTCAGGCAGCAGGCCTCTGCTTCAACACGCGTTGCCATTGTGGAGGCAAGTTAAAGGAGGGAGTGTTCTGCGAAGCCAGTGAGGCTGAAATGTGGAGGTGTAGAGGTGAGGACAAGGTAGCACATTCCCAAACGTTCCCTGGAAGAAGACCAGTGCGGTCCTGCCATCGTTGGTGTTAATACAGCGGACCACTACTGACCATGCACGCAACTAATTTGGTACTGTCCGAACTAGAAGGTTAATAATACTGTTACATGGCACAGTTCACGACGCATATGTATTTATCTAAGCGGGACCGATGTAACAGGTGAAACCAACGGAAAGCACCGGCAACATACGCCATGCTTTTGCAATAAAATCCCACGTCAATGCCGGGGGTCAATTTCTCGTCTATGGAGATCAAATGTCAGAAAAATGTACCTTTTTTTTTTTGTTTTTTTAGAGACGTTATATTGCTTTGTTCAGCAGGTCTCAAGGGACTGCCAGAGCAGCTCGGTGTCGTCCTATCGTGGTCTCACTGACTCTTCGGCGCTATTTTTACTGACGCCAAGCAAAAACAGAAGCTTGGCTATTATCTTTCAAGCGCTCAGTGGAGTACAAAGGTGTGGACAGCAAAGGCTAGTTTGCGCCGCGCTCGCGGACGGGAACTCGGGAAGACAAGGCTGAGAGATCAATCATCCTTTCCACTGCTGCAAGAACTCACGAGATAAAAAGTATCGCGCGACAGTAAACGTAGGAAAGGAGAAACCTTTGTCATCTGGCAACAACCACCCCCAAGGACAAGGATACACACTCCCAACAAACTGGCAGGGCGAACTGGGGGTCAACACGTATAACGTGGTGGTCAATTTTGAGGCAACGCTGGAAAACCCAGAGAGAGGCTATGCAGGTATATAAAGGAGCTGAAGACAAGGAGAAGAGATGCAGACAGAATCGGCTAGATAGTCTCTGGCCGAGCGCGTCTGGCAGACAGAGCCGTCAGAGACAGTGGACAAGAGCGGAGGAAAGCACTCACAGTGGTTAAGCTGGAGCGGAATGACGTTCTTACACATGGCCTGTCTTAAGACCAGCATGAATGGTCAGATCTATTAATGACCTCCTACCCTGCAGTAACAAAACTGCCGGTGAAAACGGAGACGGAAATCAGAGGACCCTGCAGTGTTCACTGATGCTGACTGGGTTGAACGAACAGCGGACCATGACTTGAGCTTCATTTGAAGCGGAGTGTGCTGGATGGAAGCGGTGAAATGGAGAGTACAGCTGACCTTCCAGACTTGAGTGTGTCGGGGATGGAGGGGTCAAATGGTAGAGCGCACACATCTGACCCTTTCAGATTGGCAAAAACCACAGAGAGTCTCAGAAAAAGCGGCGTAAGACCAGCTATAGTCTTCCACTCAGATAAAAAAAAAAAATGATCATGCTGGTTGAAATCACTGACCACTTGAAATCTCACATCAGTAAAACTGAAAGTACGCCAGTTTACACGTCTTGAGGGAATCTAGCTTCCAATCCCAGAGTCTTTGCCCCAAACGGGCTTTGTGTCTTTATATAATATAACCTTTGATTGAATGAAGAGGCCCTTGAGGTCTATGTCAGTCTAAGCTACGGCCGGCCTGAGGGTATCTGGCTTCCAGGCCACAGTCTTTGCCCATAGAGATTAAAATAAGGGTTTTGTTTGCGGGGGTGTGGGCCCTGGGCTCATCTGCAATGCTCTATGAAACAGCTATTGGTGCAAGGGAGTGAAGTGCCATACACAGCACAAGCATAAGGCAACCAAAAGCAGACCATGAAAATAGTTTTCCAGCTGCATCCGGTCGATGGGAAGACGAAGCGCGATCTTTATAAAACCTCAAAGTTTTGCCACAAAGCGGCAGGTAGCTCAACATGTGCTTTGCCACCAAAGGCGACAGGTAGCTTAACGTAACTCTTCTTCACTTTTGGAATCGGTTTACCGAAATGACACGCGGAGTAGCAGAAAAAGCAACAGCAAATGATACTATCCATTTCTATCAATGATATAGATGTCATCACTTAAAACAAAATTATATAGACGATTGTGTCATGAGACAATGTTGGATTATGTTGATTGCCGAGCCAAATCGAGTAGATTTTAATGCTAACTACGGAAATTAAGTTTACGACTGAAATACATGTATTACAAAAAAAGGCCAAAGTATGGTGAATCAACTGGAGGATTACATTGACGGGAAGAGTTTACATTCTATGTCAAGATGTTGTTCAGTGTGTCTCTCAAGAGGTACCCTGTTCAAAATTGCCGAAAATTTCCATCGTAAGTTGCGTCTAGGTATCACAACTGCAACCACTGGCAATGCACAGAATTTGTACATGTATTGAGTGCAGATGTGACCGTCCAGCACCTTATTAGGCAGCCCCCTTCCTGAAGAAACACACCTATTAACAGTTGTTTGTGCTCAGACCTAAAACATTGTTGATTAAGTAAATTACAGCGTTACTACTGGTTCAGATGCTAGTATCCACGATGAAATCCAATCTGCACTATCTTCCAGGTCAGACTTAAAAGTCGACAGCAGTTTGTAGAACCATCTGCTTCAACCGATGCTGCATGCTAAGCAGCCACTCCTAGGACATTTACAGTACACAAGCACAGCCATTTAGTACGCTCACACAAAAATGAACTTCCCACGCCACTAGATGTCTTAAAATTTACTCCCTAATAATCATCAAGTTTGTTGTATCACCACTGCATATATAGAAAACGTTTGCTCCTGTGACTGTAGCTTAAAAAAAAAACACCAATTGTGTTAGCAGCCAGTTTTTAGTGAGCAATTATGCAGCCTGTCCATTGGCCCTGGGCGATTCTATCTACTAATTTGGTATATATGTGTGATTATCTGAGACGACCTCAAATCCCCAAATCTTCATAATGGGGCGCCCCTTTCCATGTTCACAAGTGCATGTTTTTTTTTGAAGACTGAATGTTGGTAAGCATCCAGGGTTATTGGTGAGGGTTGTGGTTTGAGGCTTGAGAGGAGTAGTGGTGAGGGGTGTGTTTGATGCTTGAGAGGTATTGGGAGGTGTGTCTCTTGAAGGGGTATTTGGTGAGAGTGTTTGACA
>JADBJO010023055.1:0-7500 GCA_016801955.1 Conus betulinus
CGTCTCATCCAACACAAACAATCCATAAAATCATGTGGGAGACTTTTCTTCTCTATATTTTTTTTTTTTCTTTTTTTTTTCTTTCTATGATCGATAAATATCTAAAACTTAGAAGATGCCGGTGTCTTCTGTCAGCAGATGGTTGTCACGTGCACGGAATTCCTGACTGAGAGATGGAGGATTGAGTTGTCTACGCATGCCACGTATCAGAGTACATTCTCTTGTCATCCATGTACAGAGTGCATTCCCCTGTCATCCCTCTACAGAGTGCATTCCCCTGTCATCCCTCTACAGAGTACATTCTCCTGTCATCCCTCTACAGAGTGCATTCCCCCTGTCATCCCTCTACAGAGTGCATTCCCCTGTTATCCCTCTACAGAGTACATTCCCCTGACATCCCTCTACAGAGTACATTCCCCTGACATCCCTCTACAGAGTGCATTCCCCTGTCATCCCTCTACAGAGTGCATTTCCCTGACATCCCCTCTACAGAGTGCATTCCCCTGACATCCCTCTACAGAGTACATTCCCCTGACATCCCTCTACAGAGTGCATTCCCCTGTCACCCTCTACAGAGTACATTCCCCTGACATCCCTCTACCACAGCGGTCATAGCTTAAAGCCAGTCACTTTGGGGAATGAACGAAAGCGGAGTGTGGTGGGATGGAAGAGGGGAAAAGAATGAACGACAGCAATAAATGGGCCTGTTTAATTTCAACTAAATTCAATTGCGCGTACACACACACTGTGTAACATCTGGAAATTGTCACAGACAGACAGACAGACAGACAGACAGACAGACAGACACACACACACACACACACACACACACACACACACACACACACACACACACACACACACACACACATCTTTCTTTTCTCTTTACAGTTTTTGTGTCTTTGAATGTTTTAAGTCATTAAAGCAACGCTTAGGATAGCGAAATCCAGTGGAAAGTGAGACGGGGTTTACATGCTTTTCTTTTATTTGTTTGTTGAATACCCCGAACGATTTTCACAGAATGGAACCAATAAAGAATATTTTGCACGTCAACCAACGTGTCACTCGGATAAAACCAAAGAGAGAGAGAGAGAGAGAGAAGAGAGAGAGAGAGAGAGAGAGAGAGAGAGAGAGTGTGCGCGCGTGCGTGCGTGCGTGCGTGCGTGCGTGCGTGTATGTGTGTGTGCGTGCGTGCGTGCGTGCGTGCGTGCGTGCGTGCGTGTGTGTGTGTGTGTGTGTGTGTGTGTTGTGTGTGTGTGTGTGTGTGTGTGTGTGTGTGTGTGTAATCTGATCCAGAGATGTGTCAGTAGTTGGCCATTTCGCACGCATATTTGTATGCCTTTATGCGTGCATATATGCACACGCGCGTAAGGATTTGCACGCGCGTTGCAGTTCTTAACAGTATCAAGAATGAAATGAAATGAAAGTACTGCTACTGGGGAGATTCTAAAATAAACACGAACCACGGACACAGTGACAACAATAACAACACAAATTAATGACTTTGTTGATGGCAGAATTAGGATTACTGGTTTTAGTTACCCCGTTTTAAAATATACGTTTACCCTATAACTGATCAGTTTTTCCTGTAAGAATTTTTCATCTGGTCAATATGTATTGTAAAATGAAGAGATTAAAGGTTTGTTTTTGTTTGAATATAGTGCATATTTCTGAAAAGGGAATAAGTTACGACACAAATAACGTATGATGCTTTAAGAGGATCTAGAGTTTGGACTTCGACAATACCCACATTCGACTAATTCATGACGTTACAGCTTATCCTTGTTCCTAAATTCAGTACGATTTTAATTCACTGAAGAATTATGCGTTTGTTTGAACAGTTTTGACTTGATCAACCAATCGATGATCGCAGGGTTCAGGAGTTCCAGACAGAGGTTATGTCACTCAATTTGTAGCTGCTGTTAGCGCGCTGGTGTGGCTGCACACCAACAATTGATGCGCCAAGGCCTGGCTTAAGGAGTCGAGTATTTATAGCCTGGCGCAATTAGAATGCTTTGAGCATTTTTATTGTGTCTGAAAGTTGATTCTCCTTATTTTCTTTCATTTAGCCATCAAGGTACAAGCCAGGTGGTTTCAAACAGACAGATCTAAATCAAAAGAATAGGGACTATTTGGGTGTTTCACGCTGGCGCAAAGATAGGGTCACTGGTGAGTGCAAAGACCTCAAATGTGACGTCAGCTAAGGGGAAGGTCATGTGTTTGAAGGTTGTTTTGTGATTTCATCGGTGCAAATCCCCCCGTGTGTAAAGGTTGTTTGTGATTTCATCGGTGCAAATCCCCCCATAACAAGGGAAATAACTGGTCGGGAGTTGTCCTTTGATTCATTTTCAGTGTAACATTAAATGCTGGCTCGAATTTACGGCCTTAAAACGCTGACATGGATTATATAGTGTTTTAGTGCTGACATGGATTATATAGTGTTTTAGTGCTGACATGGATTATATAGTGTTTTAGTGCTGACATGGATTATATAGTGTTTTTAGTGCTGACATGGATTACACAGTGTTTTATTGCTGACATGGATTACACAGTGTTTTTGTGCTGACATGGATTACACAGTGTTTTAGTGCTGACATGGATTATATAGTGTTTTTAGTGCTGACATGGATTACACAGTGTTTTAGTGCTGACATGGATTACACAGTGTTTTTTAGTGCTGACATGGATTACACAGTGTTTTAGTGCTGACATGATTACACAGTGTTTTAGTGCTGACATGGATTATATAGTGTTTTCAGTGCTGACATGGATTATATAGTGTTTTAGTGCTGACATGGATTACACAGTGTTTTAGTGCTGACATGGATTATATAGTGTTCTAGTGCTGACATGGATTATATAGTGTTTTAGTGCTGACATGGATTACACAGTGTTTTAGTGTTGACATGGATTATATAATGTTTTAGTGCTGACATGGATTATATAGTGTTTTAGTGCTGACATGGATTATATAGTGTTTTAGTGCTGACATGATTACACAGTGTTTTAGTGCTGACATGGATTATATAGTGTTTTAGTGCTGACATGATTACACAGTGTTTTAGTGCTGACATGGATTATATAGTGTTTTAGTGCTGACATGGATTATATAGTGTTTTAGTGCTGACATGGATTATATAGTGTTTTAGTGTTGACATGGATTATATAGTGTTTTTAGTGTTGACATGGATTATATAGTGTTTTAGTGTTGACATGGATTATATAGTGTTTTAGTGCTGACATGGATTATATAGTGTTTTAGTGTTGACATGGATTATATGTTTTGTTTTAGTGTTGACATGGATTATATAGTGTTTTAGTGTTGACATGGATTATATAGTGTTTTAGTGTTGACATGGATTATATAGTGTTTTTTAGTGCTGACATGGATTACATCGAATCTCCGCTGGGGCGTTTCGGTACAGGGGGATTTTTTCCCTCGGAGTTAACATTGGTTCTGACTCCATTTCTCATACAGTCCTTCGAATGAGACTATAAACCGAGGTTCCGTGTGTGAACGCACGCATAATATCTTGCACACACGTAAAATCCCATCACCAACTTTCGGAAGAGAAGGCCAGTTTGGCCGTTGGTATGGATGACACGTTACACATAGCATGCACCCTGCGTGAGAAATGGAAAGAATGAAGGAAGTAAGGAAACTGAGTGAACGATATTGAACGATAGTGACTGGATGACACGGGGAAACGACTGAATGAAGCGCCAGCTGGCAGCTCTTCAGTCGGCACTACCCAGGTAGGCAGCCCGTTGTGTAAACGAGTGTTGATTGTAAAGCGCTTAGAGCTTGGGCTCTAGCCGAGAATAGGCGCTACACACACACACACACACACACACACACACACGCACACACACACACACACACACACATACAGAGGTTGGATTGTATTAGGACAGAGCTGTTCACAAGTCGTGGACCTCCTTGGAGTGTGCTGCCACGCATAATCAACAGGACATGACGTCATCATACCACGATTTGTCGCTCTCCCCGGTAATGTGAGCACCATAGACTCCCAACTCCCAACAAAGAGAGGAATGGTGGGAATGATGATGAAGACATGGCTCCCAACTCTCAACAAACAACAGAGGAATGGTGGTGACGATGATGATGATGATGATATGGCTCCTAACTCCCAACAAACAACAGAGGAATGGTGGTGACGATGATGATGATATGGCTCCTAACTCCCAACAAACAAGAGAGGAATGGTGGTGACGATGATGATGATGATGATATGGCTCCTAACTCCCAACAAACAACAGAGGAATGGTGGTGACGATGATGATGATGATGATATGGCTCCTAACTCCCAACAAACAAGAGAGGAATGGTGGTGGTGATGATGATGATGACATGGCTCCCAACTCCCAACAAACAAGAGAGGAATGGTGGTGATGATGAAGACATGGCATATTTCTAAGGGTAACAAATAAACATGTCAGCGACTCCCTCGCCCTTCTGTAGATACATAACATAATAATTGCAGGGGCGGATCCAGGCGCGGGTTGGGTCTTTGGACCTCCGCCCCTCTCAACAATAACAACAACAAACAAAGTTAAAAAAAAAAGAAGACGCAAAGAAGAAAGAAAAATATCTTTAACACACTTTTAGCTCTGTCACTGTTTGAAAGGAATTTCAACAATTCATCAATGAAAGAAGCAACAATTGAGTTTCCGTTGGGCTTTAGTTTGGATGTTGGTGGTATGACAACACACACACACACACACACACACACACACACACACACACACACACACACACTCACATATTTTTTTTTTTTTTGGGGGGGGGGGGGGGGGCTGTCCCATCTTCCGTACCGCCTCGCGGCATTGTTTCATGTCGCTCAGTCCGGTTCTCAGTCCACAGTCAAAGTCCTAGCACCGACAATCCACAGGGAGCAGTCAATGTCAAGTCGTCATGAGGCAACCCATCGGCGGAGACACTGCACTGCTGCCGAGTCACTTCGGTGGTGTTCAATGGCGCCTGTCCTGATCCAGCATATGCAGGACACCACCTGCTCAGCCGCCTATTGACGACAGTAATGGCTGAGTTGTGAAGCCGGCGTGAGTCGGCTCTTGATCCGAGAGGGCGCCACCACGTCCATCCAACGACAGTTCCCATGAACTTGCCGATGAAGGTAATCCCGACAGAATGTCATCAAGGTCATAGACGTGAAGAGGAAGTCGATAACGAGGTCACCATGAGAGTATGGCCTGAAGACTCACAGAATCTGAGACGGTCTTTCATGTTGATCGATGAGGTATGAAGATGATGCTACCAATTTTAATTCCGATCTCAGACTGCGTGGCAGGGTTGTACTCTACGCTTACTTTCATAATATATCCCGGCGTCAACCAGGCCCGAGAATTACAGACACCTGGAATATTGGTCAGGAAATTTGAGCAACACTCTCAGGAAGACATGACACTGGACTGTGTGGTTCCAGTCTTCCCCAACGGCCCATAGCACACTCAACAGGGGGCAGCAACCAGTCTCAACTAATCAACACAAACGACGGTAATGAAAGCGGCAACGACTGTTTATTGAAAACAATAACAACCAAAACGTCAACAACTACCTAATTAAAACAACCGTACTTAAAGCTGGAACAAATGTTCAATAAAAACAGCTCTAATTAAAACAGTGACAACTCTTTAATAAAAACACGTGTAATCAAAGTAGGATCACATCTGTTGAAAAACAAACCGAGCCCCTGCCCCCCCCCCCCCTCCCCCCCCCCCCCAAAAAAAAAGCCCAAAAAACAAAAAACAAACATAACAAACAAACGAAGAAAAAAAAAACTGTACTCAAAACAACAACTCTTCAATTAAAGCAACGGTCATCAAGGCAGCAATAACTCTTCAATGAAACAGGAATAATCAAGGCAGAGACAACTCTTCAACGGAAGCAACAGTAATCACAGCATCAACAACTCTACGATAAGAACAAAAATAATCAGGGCTTCAACAACTCCACGATAAGAACAACAGTACTCAACAACAACTCTACGATAAGAACAACAGTACTCAACAACAACTCTACGGTAAGAACAACAGTACTCAACAACAACTCTACGATAAGAACAACAGTACTCAACAACAACTCTACGGTAAGAACAACAGTACTCAACAACAACTCTACGATAAGAACAACAGTACTCAACAACAACTCTACGATAAGAACAACAGTACTCAACAACAACTCTACGATAAGAACAACAGTACTCAACAACAACTCTACGATAAGAACAACAGTACTCAACAACAACTCTACGGTAAGAACAACAGTACTCAACAACAACTCTACGATAAGAACAACAGTACTCAACAACAACTCTACGATAAGAACAACAGTACTCAACAACAACTCTACGATAAGAACAACAGTACTCAACAACAACTGTACGATAAGAACAACAGTACTCAACAACAACTCTCTACGATAAGAACGACAGTAATCGACACGATCACAGTCCTCATCTGGCAAAGTGCGTCCATCAGTACGTCGATACCAGCATGGTAAATAACAGAATGACAAAAACAAACAAACAAACAAACAAACAACCCCCCCCCCAAAAAAAAACACCAAAAAAAAACGAGCAAAACAAACAGAAAAAAAACCCGACGTCACAACAAAGAGGATCAGACTGTTTAAAATACCTGTACTCCGTGGCATATGATGAAGAAGAGAGGAAGCAGGAAATTTATGACTGCGTACGCGTCCCATTACCACATCCTTGGACCCACTGTCCAGGACCATCATCACACCAGAAAGGCACCAAGGAGAACGCAGCCCACTGTCACCGCCAAGCGGATCCTTCATGCGCCATTTAATCCTGATCCCTGTCACAATTCAATGATTTATGTCTTTGGAGCGCATTCCATCTTTGCGTTAGTTTTTTTTTTTTTACGTCATTATGCTAAATGGATCATGGATCTGTCCTTGGATCTATAACCGCTTCGCGGATCCATACCAATATTTAGAGATTCAATTGCGGGTACTTCACATATACGGCATCATATAGTACCAGAGCTATCACTACCCATAGAAAAATCACACAGTGACTCACTCATATACGATCATTCATTGGCTGATAGTCTGTATGTTTGGTAACACATACAAACATGACTAAAACTTTCCACAGATGCTGTATATATAATCATATCATCCTTGTTTTTAACGACTTTTTTTGCGGAAGAAATGTGTTTTAAGACTGTCTTCAATACAGTTGATTAACCGAGTGTCTAAGAGACAACAGCAGTGTTTTTCTTGTAGTTGTGCCTGGACACAAGTACCTGAGAGATGTCCGAAAGAAGACATCCTCTCTCTCTCACCACCGCCATCAGAGGGCGCCACTATCATCGTGGAAACCAGCAGAGACGCGCGTTCCTTGTACACCTGTATCACAACACAGTGACAGGGCAAACCCAATCTCTGCAACCCTAATCCATTCAGATACAGTGACAGTCTGTTCCACAGTG
>JADBJO010023055.1:12500-27049 GCA_016801955.1 Conus betulinus
AAGAACAAAACGAATAATAAAAGATGAGATCTGGATAAGAATACATACATGCTAATACAGCAGATTTGATTTGTTAAAAAAAAAGAAGAAAAACCTAAAGCAAAAGCAACAACGAAAACAGTTGGAGCACATATTAAGGAAATCAAAAAAAAAAAAAAAAAAAAAAGGGGGGGGGGGGGGATTTGGGTGGCAGGATGAGGTGGGGGAGGGGGGGGGGTGGGTGGCGGAGGAGAGAGTTTCATCTCTCTGACCTTGCTCTGAAAAACAAAAGCGACAAAGACGACAACGACAACAACGACAGCGACAACGACAAACTGAAGCTGCCAGAAAGTGCACAATGGGGAACAGAAAATCAACAACAGAATTAGGATAGAAACACATCATTAAGCACATTCAACAAGCTATGCATGAAGTAGGTTTGTGCCTCCTTGCACACACACACACACACACACACACACACACACACACACACACACACACACACACACACACACACACACACACACACACACACACACACCAGGCAAAATAACGTGTGTCTTATTCATTGAACGAGAATAACTTCTGTCCCCCCTCCACCACTCCCTTTACCCCCCCCCCACCCCCCATCGTCCCCTCCCTGACCCCCCCCCTGACCCCTCCCCTCACCCCAACCCTGCCTACCCTCTTCCCCCAATCCCTTCCTGACGACCTTTTGGTGAAGAATTGGTGCTGTTGTCGTAAATGTAGGGCCAGGGCCCCAATAGGATGCGTGTGTATTACATTTTCCACTTTGCAATCGTTAGACTCACTTTTTCCAGAATTTCTTTCTTTCTTTCTTTCTTTTTTTTTTTTTTTTTTGCTATCCCATCTTCTGTGCCACCTCAGTGGCAGTGCATCCATGCCGCTCATTCCGACACCCCGTCCACAGCTACAGCCCGGTCGGCCCCGCAGCAGCTCCGGCACCGGCAATCCAAAGGGAGAAGTCAATGTCAAGTCATCAAGAGGCAACCCACCGGAGGAGACACTGCACTGCTGCTGAATCACTTCGGTGGTGTTCAGTGACGCCTGTTCTGATCCAACATACGCAGGACACCACATACTAAGCCCCCTACTGGCGACAATGATTGCTAAGTCGCGGAGCCGGCGTGAGTGAGTTCTCTCTCCGGGGGGCGCCACCACGTCCGTCCAACGACAGCCCCCCAAAGACTCGTCAATAACGGTGACCCCGACGGATTCAAACCAAAGCCGCAGACATGGAGAGGACATCGAAAACTGACGTCACCATGAGAGCGGGGCATGAAGGGCCACAGAATTTGAGACCCTTTTTTTGATGCTGATCGATGAGAATGAGGATGATGAAGATGATGCTAAGGATTTCACCACCATTTCATGTCAAACTGGTATTTTCCTCTTCAGTGCGTGTTTTTGTTTCTCTGTTCTTTTTTTTTTCGAAAACTCTTTTCATCTGTGCAGGGTGTACTCACCCACGCAGGTTTTTACTCGATGTCTAGGAGTTTCCTTTCTGCGTGATTTTGGAAGTGGTTGTCATCAGCGAGCAGGCAGTATCCAGTAGAAAACCTGATGACATCTCCAGAGAGCGACAAACTTGTCACCTGCTGGTCATATTAATGTCTACTTTGGAGGAATAATGAAAGTAATTATTTTTTTCTTTACCTATGACATAATTTGATGATTACCCTATTCCATGCCTGGAAAAGAAAGGCGTAGGGCTCAGTTTCTCCTCCTCTCCTCCTCCTCCTCCTCCTCCTCGTCGTTGTCGTCGTCGTCGTCGTCGTCGTCGTCGTCGTCATCATCATCATCATCATCATCATCACCACCATAATCTGTGTGTGTGTGTGTGTGTGTGTGTGTGTGTGTGTGTGTGTGTGTGTGTGTGTGTGTGTGTGTGTGTTTACATCTCTCCATCTATTTCTGTCTAGATAGTGACGGGTTCATCTGTCCATGCTGTCAGCATCAGAACCTCCTGGGTGTGGCTGTGTGGGGAGCGAGCGGCCGGCATGAGGCACGTGCAGACAATGCCGCTGAGGGCACATGGAAGGGCAGACAACAGTCGACACACTGATAACAGATGAGCGTTGTTGCCAGCGATGATGTTGCCAGTGATATTGTTGTTGCCAGTGATGATGTTGCCAGTGATGTTGTTGTTGCCAGTGATGTTGTTGTCAGTGATGATGTTGTCAGTGATGTTGTTGCCAGTGATGTTGTTGTCAGTGATGTTGTTGCCAGTGATGTTGTCAGTGATGTTGTTGCCCGTGATGTTGCCAGTGATTTTGCCAGTGATGTTGCCAGAGTGATGTTGTAAGTGATGGTGTTGCCAGTGACGATCTTGTCAGTGATGTTGTTGCCAGTGATGTCGTCATGATGTTGCCAGTGATGTTGTTGCCAGTGATGTTCTCAGTGATGTTGCCAGTGATGTTGTCAGTGATGTTGCCAGTGATGTTGTTGTCAGTGATGTTGTTGCCAGTGATGTTGTTGCCAGTGATGTTGCCAGTGATGATGTTGTCAGTAATGTTGTTGCCAGTGATAATGTTACCAGTGATGTTGTTGCCAGTGATGCTGTTGTCTTCTTCTTTTTTTTCTTTTTTATCCCAGCTTCTCCACTTCCTTCAATATTCGTGCAAAATTGAACAACGTTTCTGCGGTTGTTCCGCAGTAATCTAGGATTTGTTTTCAACAAGATGGCGTGCTGAACATACAGGCTGTCATGAAGCGAACCTTTGAAACATTCGGCCTCGCACATTAATGCGTTTTTGATAGCAACAAGAGGTTTCCAGTCGGTGGGTAGGGGGAAGTAGGACATTGGAGGTAGTAGATGGAGAGGGAGGGGGGGGGGGGGGGGGGGGGGGGGGGGGGGTCTCAATGGCATGTTCACTGTGGAGTCACCCTCATTCACTTGTAGTTTACAGCGCTGAGGAGTTAGCTCCCTGTGCAGTGGGTATAAGGATGGGGCATAGCCATACGCGCGGCGCAGGAAGGGATGGACAATGCGCTGGAGAAGTGAAAAATAGTCAACATTGCTCGCGTGCTTCTCTTTACCTTGAAAGAACAGTGAAAAATGAACTGAGTTCGGGGTGATAGGAATGTTCACAATGAAGACAGTGTCATTGTGTCTGTCGTTCATGTCGATGAGCTTCCAACGCACACACACACACACACACACACACACACACACACACACACACACACACACACACTCTCTCTCTCTCTCTCTCTCTCTCTCTCTCTCTCTCTCCCTCTCTCTCTCTCATGGACTCAGGTCTCATGGACCAGGTGCGTACACACACACACACACACACACACACACACACACACACACACACACACACACACACACACACACACACGGATGAGTGCCTATGAATAGCCGGAACGAAGAATTCTGAATAGTTTACTTTTTAGAAGTGTTAAGACAAAGAACTTAACACGGACATTTTAATCAAAACGATAACCATTAAAGCGTAAATGATGAAAATAGATTGACCCATGAAAAATGTTTTGTTTTTTTTTTTATGTTACATCCATGTTGTTATACCCCTCCCTCTCCTTCTTCTTTTTAGCAGCTTTACAGCTGTTTGAAATTACGATAAAAACCGTCGTTCTTTAACAGAGGTTCGCTTTAAAAACTTCAGATTCAAGCGTGTTTTTTGTCATTTTTGGATTGGTTTACACGGCACGCTCACACAGTGGGAATCTTTTGTTTAAAAGCTGGAGTGAACTGAGCATAATGAGTTGTAGAATGGCTCAACTTTGGAAGGGGAGAAGTCATTTACAGAATTTCTTCGCTTTGGTGCAAACTGACAGACAACACATATTTTTAATCAGTGTGATCTGATTCACAAGTTTTGTGTTTTAAAGCAAGAGACAGTTAGTCGCTCATCTGCTGTGAAAAATATATGTTGTCAGAAAAATAGGATGTGCTGTAATAAATAGAAGGATGCTCCGTCTCCTCTCTCCCCCCTCCCTGCCCCCCTCCCCCCCCCCCCCCCCCCCCCCCCCCCCCCCCAAAAAAAAAAAAAAAAAAAAAAAAAAAAATTCAGGGAAGTCCTGCATACGTCCTCATCAGAGTTGCGCCGTGTAGTAGCCTAGTAATCATAGTTAATTTATTTTGTTTTATTACTATAGTTTTTTGGACCACGCAGTGCTCTCTCTGTCCGTCTGTCTCTGTCTGTCTGTCTGTGCGTGTGTCTGTCTGTCTGTGCGTGTGTCTGTCTGTCTGTCCGTCTGTCTGTCTGTGCGTGTGTCTGTCTGTCTGTGCGTGTGTCTGTCTGTCTGTCCGTCTGTGCATGTGTCTGCCTGTCTGTCCGTGCGTGTGTCTGTCTGTCTGTTTTCTGTCTGTCTGTCTGTAGAGTAAAAAGAAAGTAGAAAGAAAGTAAAAATGTTGACATTATTGATGCATTGTAATTTTCTAATTACCATCCTTTGCAGTTTGTTGTATGTCAATTTTTTACAGAAGGAATGTAACTCTCTCTCTCTCTCTCTCTCTCTCTCTCTCTCTCTCTCTCTCTGCAGGATGTGTGCATGTTGCACGGGGTGGAAATCTTCACAGTCCTAGTGGTCAGTTTCAGGGGAGGCAACTCAGGCTGTTGTTCCAATCGTCTCATCCGCGGCAGCAAGCAAAGGTGGGCCGCACTGTAACATCATCAGTCCGTTTAATCGCCACCAAACGAAGTTAATTCGACCACCACAGCGCCCATCTTAGTCATCATCATGCTAATTTTCAAACCTCCCCTCCCCTCTCCCCCCCCCCCCACCTTACCCCCCCACTCCCGTTTCCCCCCTCCTTTCTTACTCCCAGACGATGTCGGGGTGACAAAACCAAACCGGAGCCAATCAAGGGAGATAATGAACCAACTCGGCAGCGCTCCGGGCGAGAAAGACTGGATCCCCGGTGGCGCTGTGGTTTTGTAAGATGGTCATTGGAGGGCAGTTCTGAAGCGACAATGACCGTCTCACAATACTCAGCGCCTCGGAGGCTGAGCGGCGGCTGCGGCCATTGCAGACAAAAAATAATGACGTTTACGGCGAGCCGACCGCGGTGGTCGCATCAAGACCTAAGCTGTGAACGGCGCGAGGTAAAGAAGGTATAATTGAATAGTTATGCTTTTCTTCTTTTTGAATTATTCCGGTGCTGCTGTTTGTTTGTTTGCTTCTTTTTTTTTTTTTTTTTTTCTTTTCTTTTTTCTCTCTTTCAGTCCAGTTTGGCTTGAGAACGGAGGTTTGTGTGGTCCAGAATGGTTGGATTTCAAATAGGTATCAGAGGACATTTGAATGCAGGTTGGATACTTCTCGAGGAAGTGTCATTTACATGTCACGTCGGTTTGGTTTTTGTAAACTCAAGTGTTAGTTCGCTTAACGCTAGATGATCGTTGTTCGTCGTCGGCCATACGCATCGCCATTAGTTAGTGGAGTACAAAGGGACAGAACTCTGAATTGCTATCAGTAAGAGAAAGAATGGTAGCAGACTTGAGTTGAGGTAAGCAAACAGAGACTAAAACTGCAATGCAAAACACAGTAAACAAAACTAAGATCAAGCAACTAAGGCTACTAATAGTCAAAAGGAAAGGCATTGATTATGAAATTCTTAATTGCAGCGTTCAACTTGAGAGAAAAAAAAAAAAACAAAACCAAGAAGGAGAACGAACCAAATATCAATGATCCATCATGGCGTACAGCTCACTGGCTTCTTTACTAACAGACAGACTAGCATTAACAACGGGAAGGAGAAAGCAGAACGAATCAAGTTCCCACGTAGATCGAATGCTGTGCTAGTTATTTCCCCAAGAATTCTGAGGACTAGCTAGAGCGGTTTCTCTTATCAGACTTTAACATCGTATGCTATTTGAAGATAAATGCTTCCATATGACTACAAAAAACAAAACAAAAGAAAAAGAAAAAGAACAAAGGAAAAACGAGAGAAAAGAAAGAAAAAGCCCCCCCCCCCCCCCCCCCCCCCCCCCCCCCCCCACGACACTCATCCCATCCCATCCCAACTGTGTGGGACAGGTCAAACTGTTTAAAGCCCAGCGGACCACTGGGGCCACGTGTAGGCTGGAGTCGGTCAGCATCTCAACAGAGATGAGCCACCCGTGGGTGGCGTAAAGGAGGCCCAGTGAGTAAGACTATGTCCCACATAAAATGTCGGTTTATGACTGTACACACACACACACACACACACACACACACACACACACACACACACACACACACACACACACACACACACACACACACACACACACACACACACACACACACACACACACACACACACACACACGCACACATACACACACACACACACGCGCACACACGCAAGCGCACACACACACACACACACACACACGCACGCACACACACACACACACACACACACACACACACACACACACACACACACACACACACACACACATCAGTGCTATACGTCATTTTTTTTTCCCTTAAAATTGCCTTTTCTTATGTAGTCCTATTTTTACTCCTTCTTCAACTAGATCAAGTGCCTACGTTTATTTTGTAGATCCTATGGTATTGAGTCATTCATTCGTGGGGTCACTGTCGTCTGAGTCATTCATTCGTGGGGTCACTGACGTCTGACTGAGACATTTATTTGTGGAATCACTGTTGTCTGACTGAGTCATTCATTCGTGGGGTCACTGTCGTCTGAGTCATTCATTCGTGGGGTCACTGACGTCTGACTGAGACATTTATTTGTGGAATCACTGTTGTCTGACTGAGTCATTCATTCGTGGGGTCACTGTCGTCTGACTGAGACATTTATTTGTGGAATCACTGTTGTCTGACTGAGTCATTCATTCGTGGGGTCACTGTCGTCTGACTGAGACATTTATTTGTGGAATCACTGTTGTCTGACTGGGTCATTCATTCGTGGGGTCACTGTCGTCTGACTGAGACATTTATTTGTGGAATCACTATTGTCTGACTGAGTCATTCATTCGTGGGGTCACTGTCGTCTGACTGAGTCATTCATTCGTGGGGTCACTGTCGTCAGACTGAGTCATTCATTCGTGGGGTCACTGGCGTGTGACTGAGTAATTCACTCCTGCGGTCAGTGTCGTGATCGGGTGATTAGTTCGATGCAACACTGTCCCCTGAGTAAGCCCACGAATGTAGGACTCAATCAGACGACAATCAGACACAATGAATGAATGAATAAATAAATAGATGAATTAACAAGCGAGGGCAGTATCGGTTCACACGTTGACGTTAATAAAGGACAGAGAGTCCAAGTTGGTGAATATTTGACTTCAACTGGCATACCCGTATCAATAAACGTTAGGCATTTGATGTGTTCGAAGGAGTAAACATGACTACACAACAAAAAAAACAATCAAAAATGAAAGGACGTATAACACTAATGAGTGTGTGTGTGTATGTGTGTGTGTTAGAGAGAGAGAGAGAGAGAGAGAGAGAGAGAGAGAGAGAGAGAGAGAGAGAGAGAGAGAGAGAACTGACTCTGTGTGTGTGTGTGTGTGCGCGCGTGCGCGCGCTTGTGTGTGTGTGTGTGTGTGTGTGTGTGTGTGTGTGAGAGAGAGAGAGAGAGAGAGAGAGAGAGAGAGAGAGAGAGAGAGTGTGTGTGTGTGTGTGTGTGTACGTGCGCGCGCGTGCGCGCGCGGGCGTGTCTGTGTGTGTGTGTGTGTGTGTCAGCGCGCTCGTGCGTGCATGCCTGCGCGGCGCGCACGCGTGTGTGTGTGTGTGTGTGTGTGTGTGTGTGTGTGTGTGTGTGTTGTCTTAGATATTCTATTTACAAAATGTGTAACATTTCATGTAACCTACGTTGTAAGGACAGGGGTGTAGATCCTGTTCTCATCATTACTGTTATTGTTGTTACTATAGTTACTATTAGTATCATTACTATCATTGTCATTGTTATCATAATTATTATTACTATCATTATTATTATTATGTTGTTGTTGTTATTGTTATCATCGTCATCATCATTATTATTATCGTCATCATCATTATTGTTATCATCATCATCATCATCATTATTATTATTGTTGTTGTATATATATATCATAAATACTACCACTACTACTATTATTGTTATCGCTCTTATTATTATAATCATTGTTGTATTTACTACTACCCATTATCTTTATTATTATCATCATCATCATCTTCATCATCGTCATCATCATCATCATCATCATTATTGTTATCATCAACATCATTATCCTCCTCCTCCTCATAATCCTCATCATGATAAAAAAAAAAAACAGCCAGCCAAACTGTGGGGAGCAGGGACAGCCAGACAGCCAGCCAGCCAGCCAGACAGCCAGACAGCACAGGCAGCAGCCATAGAGGTTGGTGTACGGCTGATGTCTCAGTGTTCTCTGACGTAAACTGAGCTTCGGCCACACCAACTTGTGTGGCAGTCATACCATCTTATGCGGCGGTCATACCATCTTGTGCGGCGGTCATACCATCTTGTGCGGCGGTCATACCATCTTGTGGGGCGGTCATACCATCCTGTGCAGCGGTCATACCATGGTCATACCATCTTGTGTCCCGGTCATACCATCTTATGCGGCGGTCATACCAACTTGTGCCACGGTCTAACCATCTTGTGCGACGGTCATACCATCTTGTGCGGCGGTCATTCCATCTTGTGCGGCGGTCATACAATCTTGTGCGGCGACCATGCCAACTTGTTCGGCGGTCATACCAACTTGTTCGGCGGTCCTATCAACTTGGGTCAGGGTCATACCAACATGTGTCTTGGTCATACCAATTTGACAGGCGGCCACACCGCCTAGGCTGTGCTCCCCGGCTTCGCTCACGTGTTACATGGCAAGTGCAGACTCTTCACACACACACACACACACACACACACGATGATCATCTAAGAGTGAGCCATCTGTATATACCTTTAAATGATCTGGGTATTGTTCTCTAGGTACAGTCGGACTTCACTTAGCATAATATTTGGATTCTCATTCTTCTTCACAACAGTGCAGTCAATATCAAAATGTGGTTATTCGTCTCCCCGGTAGGGTAAGGAGACACCTACTTGCTGTGCATCAATGTTATGTGGATTTATTTCCGACTCTTTAAACAAGTCTGATACATATGAACCAATTGGCTTTAATGGAGATATCTGTCCCGCCCATTTAGGAAAATTTATATCTGAGTCTGTTTTTGAATTTCTTCCGAGACAAAGTTGTCAGTTGTTGAGGTCCTAAGAACATGTTTTGCACATGCAAGATTTCGATCTTCATCCAAGGGCAATTTCCCAGTTTCTTTATAAGATCATCGTGCTGGTTCAGGTTTTGTAATACCAGCTTTAAATAAAGAAAAGTCATACTTCACTGGTGAAAATCGATCAATATTTACCGCCGAACTCGTTGCTGTACTTATGGCTCTTAAGTACATAGTTGATCTTCCATTGAGCATTTTTCAGATTTTATTCTGCGTCGATTCTCAGTCCGTACAGTATGCTTTACGTTCATTTGATTACTTGAAAAAATCCAAAATGATCATAGAAATCAATCAAATGATTAACATTTTAAGTTTAAAGGGGACCAATATCGCCTTTTGTCAGCTTCCTTCACATGTTGGATGGTATTCAAATGACTGTGCTGATAGAGCTACAAGAAAAGGTGCAAGGCAAGACAGGGAATCTACAGAAAAAAAACCCAAAAAACATTCCATTATCCGTTATGGATGGGTATCATCTACTGGAGCAAGCATCGTGGAACAAAGTTTTCAAAATCTTCCTGCAGGAAGGAGAAATTCTCCAGAATCTTAATTAATTCCGATGATTTTGGCAAACAAAATAGCTGTGAATTATAGTAACATTTTCAAATTTAGACACATTACTTCGCTCTCTTTTAGGACAAAGCTTAATGCCTTCAAAACAAAATTCAGCAAGAATGTTAAATGTCTGTGCGGTGAACACATTCCAAACCAACACATTCTTCTGCAATGCCAGAGACTGAGACCTATTTTACCGGCTATTTCTGAAAGTTGTCTTGAAAGTATCATTGCGAACTTTAGTTTATTGTTTGATTTTGCGAACTGTTTACAACCGCAGTCCTATGGGACATTTGTTACAGTTTGTGTTGATTCAGAATAGTTATTTAAAGTTGGTTTTCCCATACTTTTTTTTTTTTTTTTTTATTGTATTGTAAAGATTGCAAAGATGCCTGTTTTTATATATGTATAATTTCAAGATAACCCACCCACCCCCTCTTCACGCTCCCCCTCTCCACACCCTTTCTCTTCGTCTAATAATATCACTTAATGTGGAAAGAGGTAAATTGAAGCACCCACCCCCTCTTCACGCTCCCCCTCTCCACACCCTTTCTCTTCGTCTAATATCACTTAATGTGGAAAGAGGTTAAATTGAAGACAGCAACAACAACAACAACAACAACAACAACAACAACAACAACAACACCACACACACACACACACATACAGGCGCGCACGCGCACACGCACATACACACACATTCACTTCTCTCTCTCACACACACACACACACACACACACACACACACACACACACACACACACACACACACACACACACACACACACACAGAGAGAGAGAGAGAGAGAGAGAGAGAGAGAGAGAGAGAGAGAGAGAGAGAGAGACTCGTGCGCACACTCTGTCGCTGTCTGTCTGTCTGCCTCTCTCTCTCTCTCACACACAGACTCTCTCTCTTTATTATGCACACACACACACACACACACACACACGCACGCGCACGCACGCACGCACGCACGCACACACACACACGCACACACACACACACACACACACACACACACACACACACACACACACACACTCACACATACGTATGCGCTTGTTTTTGTCACCTTGAAAGAGCGAACTCAGCTCACATAAACAGGATCGCAAGCGCGTGTGTGCACCCCACACAAGAATACAACCAGATAGCCCTAGTACTAGGTGATTTTTATTATTATTATTATTACGTTTTCGATATTACCACGCCCTTCAAGGGCGTCATAGGATGATCATGGTCTGTTTGATTGTCGGTGACATAACACAAACACAGCAAGCCGCCATGGCAGAGTGGTTCACACCGCAGGTTCCCCGGGTGGGAGGTCGTGGGTTCGATTCCCATGGGCCGGAGTTGAGTTTACTAAGGCCTGCAACGGGAAGACTGGGAACATACAGTTGGATTTCGTCTACTTAACGAAAAAAAAAAAAAAAAAGATTTCGCGCCGAATATGAGAAGATAAGTGGTTTCTCTTCCTTCGTTTTCACTGTCCTAATGTTATTTGTTTTCGCCTGAAGAAGGCCCAAGAGGTCGAAATGCATTGTGTCTTGGCCTGTATTTTGTTTGTCTAGGTCGAAATGCATTGCGTCTTGGCCTGTTTTTTGTTTGTCTAGGTCGAAATGCATTGTGTCTTGGCCTGTATTTTGTTTGTCTAGGTCGAAATGCATTGCGTCTTGGCCTGTATTTTGTTTGTCTATGTCCTTGGCGGTAACTAACCCCCTCTATTTCTAATTCTTTCTTCATTTTCCGCCCTCAGTCGCTCCGTTTTGAAATTAACGTCCAACGGTTTAAGGCAGACCGAATTAGTTGAACAGCTGAGCATTAGGGAGAGGACACATGTACCACTACACTGGCACTCCCCAGAACGACTACATGTGATGAGGAGGCAGTGAAAGTGACTTTTTTTTTTTTTTGGTCTGATGCGAGAGGGATTCGAACTCTCAACGCCTGACTGTTTGTTAACTGCCGGTGTCCTGCCCTGAGGTATTGTGGCACCCATGTCTGTTAGTTAACTAGCCGGTGCCCTGAGGTATTGTGACATCCATGTCTGTTAGTTAACAGGCCGGTGCCCTGAGGTATTGCGGCACCCATGTCTGTTAGTTAACTGGCCGGTGCCTGAGATATTGCGGCACCCATGTCTGTTAGTTAACTGGCTGGTGCCCTGAGGTATTGCGGCACCCATGTCTGTTAGTTAACTGGCCGGTACCCTGAAATATTGCGGCACCCATGTCTGTTAGTTAACTGCCTGGTGCCCTGAGATATTGAGCACCCATGTCTGTTAGTTAACTGGCCGGTGCCCTGAGGTATTGCGGCACCCATGTCTGTTAGTTAACTGGCCGGTGCCCTGAGGTATTGCGGCACCCATGTCTGTTAGTTAAACTGCCGGTGCCCTGAGGTATTGCGGCACCCATGTCTGTTAGTTAACTGGCCGGTGCCCTGAGGTATTGCGGCACCCATGTCTGTTAGTTAACTGGCCGGTACCCCTGAGGTATTGCGGCACCCATGTCTGTTAGTTAACTGGCTGATGTCCTGCCCTGAAGTATTACGGCACCCATGTCCATTAGTTAAAAAGCCAGTGCCCTGAGGTATTGCGGCACCCATGTCTGTTAGTTAACTGGCCGATGCCCTGAGGTATTGCGACACCCATGTCTGTTAGTTAACTGGCCGGTGCCCTGAGGTATTGCGGCACCCATGTCTCCTGTGAGAGCTGTCTGTGTTTGGCATGTGTTAAATCGTGGTCTGAGGGAGAGTGGGTTAGGAATGTGCACAATGGGTAATAAAGGAAACGAATGGTGGAAGGAGATCATAAAAATAATGCAGTGTGTGTATGTGTGTGTGTGTGTGTGTGTGTGTGTGTGTGTGTGTGTGTGTGAAATCATGTGTAAATATGAACAAGTTGATGTGTGCTTGTGTGCATGTTTAGTGTAGTATATGTGTGTGTGCGTGTGTGTGTGTGTGTGTGTGTGTGTGTGTGTGTGTGTGTGTGTGTGTGTGTGTGTGTGAGAGAGAGAGAGAGAGAGAGAGAGAGAGAGAGAGAGAGAGAGAGAGAGAGAGAGAGAGAGTCTACTCGCGTACGTACACGTGCAAAATTTGGGTAAGTTGTTATGTGTATAAGTGTATGCGAGTTAATGTATGCATATGTGCATATTATATTTATAAGCAAGTATATTTTTGTGTGTGTGTGTGTGTGTGTGTGTGTGTGTGTGTGCGCGCGTGCGTTGTGTGTGTGTGTGTGTGTGTGTGTGTGTGTGTGTGTGTGTGTGTGTGTGTGTGTTTCACAGAGAGAGAGAGAGAGAGAGAGAGAGAGAGAGAGAGAGAGAGAGAGAGAGAGAGAGCACTAATGAGTGATTTTCCTGTTTCACCCAATCTGCAATGTACATTCATCCAGAAATCTGACTCTGACAATTCGTGTCTTTTCACACCCGTTTTATTTCAACAAATTATTCAAACGAATAAGGGACATAACTCTATAAATACTTCATCAGTTTCGGCATATTCCTAATATGCGGATCATCTTTAAGGCCTGGGATTACCCATAAGGGCACAGACACATCCTCCATTAAATGTGAAATTACGATTGTTTACCCTGTGCAGTTACCTATGGCACAAAGCACACAGTCATCCCCTCAACTCACACATCGACACAGACGCGCTGGTACAGATATCTACACAGGTACAGACACAGAAACAGACTTGCATATACAAACTGCACGGGCAGAAAAAAAACATGC
This sequence comes from Conus betulinus, assembly GCA_016801955.1. Classification (NCBI taxonomy): domain Eukaryota; kingdom Metazoa; phylum Mollusca; class Gastropoda; order Neogastropoda; family Conidae; genus Conus; species Conus betulinus. The sequence continues at coordinate 26,007 of JADBJO010023055.1, forward strand.
ACAGACACAGCAAGATGCACAGGTACAAGCACATACACACCAACACATACGGACAAACACGCATGCATAAACACAGACACATACGTTGACACAGATACAGATACGAACACAGACGTACACATAGATACAGACATACACCTCGACGACATAAACATAGATGCTGACGTACAAGGACGTAATCACTAACGACGTAGACACTATAACAAACAGCACTCGCCGCACTGCTGGTTTTAGCAAGTGTCTCTAATAAATCATATGCACATGATTGTCGCTACGTTTTTTCTGAAATCGAGTGATGTCATTTATCTACACACACACACACACACGCACACACGCACGCACGCACGCACGCTCGCACGCACGCACGCACGCACGCACGTACGTATGCACGCACGCAAACACACATTACAAGCACACACACAAAACTTGATTTTTTTCAGTTCATATAGACCAGCCGACCACAAGAAGTCATATCTAGGCTATCATCTTGTTAAAGTGCAGTACCTACACAATTGCAAAACAAACAAACAAACAAACATCACCTTATTGGAACACGTATTCTAAAACACGTTTTAAAATCTCCATTCCGTAAAGTCTTTGATAGGATGAAAACTGCTTATGTCTCTTCAGGAATTAAAACATCACATCCGGTGGAACATCTCTGAACAAGGTGTTTATGGAGTCTGCTGGAAAGTCTCTCTCTCTCTATCACACACACACACACACACACACACACACACACACACACACACACACACACACACACACACACACACACATACACACACAAAAAGGCACTTCGTAGGTCTCACACACTAAAACGTGCAGCACGCAAAACCATTTTGCAGAATCCCTGATGAAGTGGATGTCTGCGAAGAGATAAAATTCAATCACACCATTTTTTTTCATCACAGACAAGTCTTCCATTCACTTTCACACAATATGGTGTCTGGAAAAGAACAAGGTTTGAGATCAGATCAAATAATGGCAAAACAAAACAAAAACATACCTGCAAACACTTGTTGCCCACACACATGTCCACA